>JAODUE010055082.1:0-17399 GCA_027564755.1 Amblyopsis hoosieri | reverse complement strand
CAACACACACACACACACACACACACACACACACACACACACACACACAGACACACACAGACACACACACACACACATTAAACAGCAGTATGTGCAAAGCGTATGTGTGCTCACTCCCAATGTCTATAAACTCACCCCTCCTCCCCCAGCAGCGATGTTGGAGGATAAGATCACTCTCCAACATCGTTGCTCTCTCTTTGGGCCCCTATTGTCTGCCCGGGCAGCTACCCAAGGGCCCATGTGGGGCCTGGTTACCGAGAAACAAGCTATAGCTTATAAAACAAGCTATAGCTTATAGCGCTGAGGTCATTTCCACTGTCAGGGACACACTGTATAGGATCTTATTGCTAGCCTGTCCTGCTCACTATAGTACATGTTCAGAAGGCTGTTCTATCATGGAACTATGTCTGGAGATAACCCTGCCTTACATAGCGTATAGTTTCCCTACGCTGCGTAGTTTTTTTACTCAACTACAATGCAACAATTCTTTCTGATTAACAGTTGGTATCCATGGTGATGCTTAGCAGGTCCCGTGGCAGGTTAGCTAATGTAATGAACCCTCAATTCACTGACATTGCTCCAGGGAAATGCGGCTATTAATTCAGTACGAGCCAATAAATTTAGCCACCCGTACCTTATTTTAGGTACAGCCAGGTCATGTTTACGCATGTGTTTTACTGCATGCGTTGGATGTTTTCAACGCCTGCGTAGCCCTTCACCTGACGCTACTGCATACGCAAAGCTGAAAGCTCTACGCTCCACAGGAAATTAATAGAATTCCTGTGAAAAGGTTCGTAACTATGCATCCAGTATATAAAGGGCGCAAGGCACAATTGAACAAATGATTGACTTTATTTGTTGTTCAGACATACTTGGATAACTCCAGTGTGCACGTTTGTGTGTGTGTGCGTGTGTGTGTGTGTGTGTGTGTGTGCATGGATATCCATCTTTTTAGTATTCTCTTGATTTAAGATAATGAATTTCTGAAGGCATTTCAAAGCTACATTATTATTACATCGTTGTTGTTATAACAAATTGCAATCTACACTCATTGTTCCAAATACCCTCTGCACATGCAAGATCTAATGTTTGTGTGTGCGTGTGTGTGTGTGTGTGTGTGTGTGTGTGTCTGAGTCTTGAGAATTCCTTACATATACATATAAATAGGGGCCCCAAACATTTAGTGCCACAGCCACATAAACACACACACTGTCTCACACACGCACACGCACGCACACACACACGCATACACACACACACACACACACACACACACGCACACACACACACACACACCATGAAATGGGGCGTTGAAGCCCATGTCAGCCCATGTCATAAGAAGTAGACTGACTGACTGACCAACATCCCCACCCTTCATTGCAGCAGCTTTTGAGAGAGACAGTAAACATTTACCCAATGCTGATTTTACAACAAAGTCATTGTTTGTAATATCTGCACGCTCTTCCATGTAACGTGTTTTTACTGATGATTCAGACGCTTATGGGAACGTAGCGAGGTAATTCAAAGTATTTTGTAATTAGGTGGTGCGAAACACCGCACTGTCGAGCATCTACCTCACCACATTATCATTATAAAGCGCAATCAGGAAGTTGTTCAATCACTTCCTGTGTGTATGCTATTGTGCTCTGACTTACTGTAATATGATCCTATAAGAGTTGTGGGCATTAGCGCAGAAGAATAACTGGTTCACATGAATACATGTTTCCGTTTTACTGCAATATGAGGTCACAGTCTTTCTTACTTTTAAACTCAATTGGCTACCATAAAATAATTTTAAGACATCACATTTCCTAGTTGACAAATGTCTGGAATGTCCCTGTGGTTTTCTATAAGTTAAACAGCCTTCTGCAAATACAGTAAAAAGTAATTTGTGACAATCTGGGCAAAGCCATGCTTCACGTTAGCTCCGTAACTTCACACACACGCACACGCACATGCACACGCACACTCCTGTCCACCCGTCTACCCCATAGAACTATATATCCCACATTCAGAGAATCCTTTCCCACTGAGCCTGACTTATCCTAATGGGATTGCCACACTGGAAGTCTCCCAATAATGAAAATAATTAAATCAGCAAGCACCTAAAACAGAGGTTACTGTTCCGCTAACAGACAGCACCCACCCCCCACCTCGGCAAGACTGCAACCCCCCCCCCTTCCCCCACCCTTCACCCATTGAATAGGATGCAGAGAAACAACCAGACAGGAACTGGAGGGTGAGCGGTATGTATGGGCTGAAGGAGCAGGAAAGTAACAGAATGTTACACGGGGGAAAGATGAAATGAATAGTGGGAAAAGAACAAAGGAAAATGTGCAGGAGATGAGCTACATGTAAAGGACTGTGTATGTGTGTGTAGTATGTATGTGCTTGTGTGTAGTATGTATGTGTGTGTGTGTGTGTGTGTGTGTGTGTGTGTGTATGTAGTATGTATGTGTGTGTGTGTAGTATGTGTGTGTGTGTGTGTGTAGTATGTGTAGTACGTAGGTGTGTGTGTGTGTGTAGTACGTAGGTGTGTGTGTGTAGTATGTATGTGTGTGTGTAGTACATAGCTGTGTGTGTGTGTTGTATGTGTGTGTGTGTGTGTTGTGTGTGTGTGTGTGTGTGTGTGTGTGTGTGTGCGTGCTTGTGTGTGTGTGTGTGTGTGCGTACGCGTGTATGACTTAGCCAAAACAGCCAACAAAGACTACAGACGTGTTGTCGTACAGACCAACTGATGGAGCTGGGGCTTTAACCATTGAAGGGTCAGGCCTGCATGCAGTAGCATGAGCAGGCCAAGCTCTTTCATTGTACTGCTGCATTTCATCTCCTCCAGGTTAGGCAGGACCTGAAAGGCTGCTGTTTTCCACACAGCCAAACATACAGTAGGTGAATAGGAGTCATGCGCTCAAAGGAGCTTTAACAGTGTAACTGAACCCCACGTTGTAGTCACAAGTGAATATGCCTGGGAACTTGGGAAAACCTGCAGAGGGGATAAGACCAATCTCACATACCCCTCTCTCAGCACCTCCCCCCCCGATCCCTATGAAGGTTAGAGAGAGTCAAGGCAAGGCAAGCTGGAGGGGAGAATATCCACGCCCCACAGGCATGATGACGCATTAGCCACCCATCCTTAAATATCATATGATTTACAACAGAACATTACAACAAGACCTTGTGAAAGCCTTAAAGGCAGGGTTAGTCATTCTCCAGAATGCTTGCTAACTCCGAGCTCAAATCAAAACATTGCAGCGCCGCCTCACACATTGAAACACATTGTGAAGCAAAGCCGTAGCACTCTGGTAGTACTACGGCTTTGTTGTTGTGAGCGTTTGTGTACGTTACTATTTACAGAGCCAGGGCTGTGTAGAAGTACCTGATTTATTATTTCAGCACACACAGAGAACGCTAAGATAGAGAAATGCGGGGAGACATTTGGTGAATTTGATAAAAAAGTGTGAATCAACAATACTGACCGTACACCAATTCCCTACTGCTGTGTAGACACACAGAAGCAAAGAGAGGGATTGTGGGATACACGTGTGGAGGAACAGGGGACCCTCAGACAGGAAACTGTGAGCGGTGACAACAGGAAGTGGGCATTAAAATAACCAGAGGAAGGAACGAACACATCTCCCTCCTCCGCACCTACGCCTTTTATTTTTTTACCGCTGCCTGATTATACCGTTGTCTACCCCGGGACACTCCTCCACAGCTATCAAGGAAAGAGCCAGTGTGTGTTTATGTGTGTGTGTGTGTAGGTGGGTGGGTGTATTTCAGTCTACTGTCACAGAGGCACAGAGCAAATAAGCAAAAAATAGACACAGAATTGCACATCAGTGGTATTCCAAGCTTGTGTGTGCGTGTGTGCGTGCATGCGTGCGTGCGCGGGTGTGTGTGTGTGTCGCCCTTATGTGTCGTCAATAATATACCAGGCTATATTGTAGGCCGTACCACTGGCGTTTAGTCCAAAGCGCCATTGGGAAACTTTCAATGAAAACTTTCCTTGTAAAACCGTTGTCGTGCATGATCTGACTGATGTCTGGCTCGTACGCTCATTCACCGCAACAGGAAGTAAACACAAGGAGAGAGAGAAATAGAGATCTTAACGCGTTAAACATGTCAAATTAATCGCAAAGATGAACGCGTTAATGCTCCCAGCCCTAATATTTATACATATATAGATGCAATGTTATCTGACCATGTGACCATGTGACCTATATGCTACATAAAGGAGTGACTGTGTGAGACTGCATGCAGGTACACACGAGGAAGGCTGTTTAAGGGTGGTGCCCCCCACACACACACACACACACACACTCACACACACCTTGTTTTGTTTGTCCAACCAATCCTTCCCTTCGTCTCTCATCTTTAATTCAGCCTTCCAACCTCTCTCACCCTCTCTCTCTCTCTCTCTCTCTCGTCTCCCAGTGCTTCTCATCTCTTCCCCTCTAATTCACAGAGGGGAAGAGACACACAGGGCCCGGGGCTCCCATCCCACATCAAAGGGACAGCACACACACACACACACACGCATGCATGCACGCACATCCTTGTTTTTGGTGTGTGTGTGTGTGTGTGTGTGTGTGTGTGCAGTGCCACACCTCCATCGGGGGGAGAGGGGGCTCCAGACATGACTGTCTGCGACCCCCGTGGGTAGATGACAGGCTGGGGCCTGGGGCAGCAACATGCAGGCTGATATGTGCTGCCTGCTGGGTGTGGCTCCTGCCCTGCCTCTGTCTGAGGGGCTCCTCCACCTCCCTCTCTCTCTCCCTCCCTCTCTCTCCCTCTACCTCTCTCCCTCTCTCCCTCTCTACCTCGCTCTCCCAGGGAGAGAGAGAGGGTCTGTGTTTGTTTGTACACACACACTGCGACCAGTTGTGTGTGTTTGTGTGTGTTTTTATGTGTGCATGTGTATGTGTGTGTGTGTATGTGTGTGTGCGTGTGTACACGTGTGTGTGTGTGTGTGTGTGTACATGTGTGTATGTGTGTGTGTTTTATTGTGTGTGTGTGTGTACGTGTGTGTGCGTGTGTGTATGTGTGTTAGGTGTATGTGCGTGTACATATGTATGTGTGTGCGCGTGTGTACATGTGCGTGTGCGTATGTGTACATGCGTGTATGTGTATGTCTGTATACATATGTGTGTGCGTGCGTGTGCGTGTGTGTACATGTGTGTATGTGTGTATACATATGTGTGTATGTGCGTGTGTGTATGTGTGCGTGTGTATACATATGTGTGTGTGTGTGTACACGTGTGTGTGTGTACATGTGTGTGAGTGTGTGTGTGTGTAGGTGTGCATGCGTGTGTGTACATATGTGTGTGTGTGTGTGTGTGTGTGTGTGTGTGTGTACACGTGCGTGTGTGTACATATGTGTGTGTGTATACATATGTGTGTGTACGTGTGTACACGTGTGTATGTGTGCGTGTGTGTACATATGTGCGTGTGTGTGTGTAGGTGTGCTTGCGTATGTGTACATATGTGTGTGTGTGTGTGTGTGTGTGTAGGTGTCCGTGCGTATGTGTACATATGTGTGTGTGTGCACACTCACCAAGGCTCTCCTTCCTCTTCCATTGTCACCAGATGTGAGCCTGGGAACGCAGGGGAACAATGGTGACCAGGAGCCAAAGGCCACTCGCCAGGGGAGGGCTGATGTCACAACCTGGTCTAACAGGCTTCTGCTCCACCCTGTCGCTGCACCAGATAGATGAGATCTCTCTGAAGTCTCTTCTTTCCACGGGGAGAACAGAAGCAGAGTTAGCCGATGTGATGCCATCTCGATCTGGCGCACCGTTCTTCTGCCTCGCCTCTATTTCTGCGTTCAAATGGAACTCGTGAACTCAAAGCTGTTCACAAGATAGGGGCGTTCAAATGGACTCTTCTCGTGAACGTGCTAAACACAACGCCATTTGAACACAGCATTAAAAATCAGTCTGGAACTCCTCGATTCAAAAGCGTTTGTCACAAAGCCGGTGCTGAGACATTTCAGTCAAACGTCCTTACATACGATTGGACTACGTACAGTATTTATCTCACCCAATCAGAATGTTTAAAATGCCGGTGGAAACCGAAACGTAATGCGTACGCTGATGTCGCCACCTTGGGAAAAACGTTGGCTAGCCACTGATTGTTTGCCTGATTGTTTTCAACACAAGCGACAAGCGTGATAGTCGAGGCAAAATTAAATTGGAGCTCACAATGGTCTCACGAGGGAGTTAGACTCAGCAGGGAGCGAGAACTTGGCCAAGCTGCACACAATTGCTACAGTGGTATATTAGGCAAAATAGAATAGAATACTAGCCTCCAGTATGTAGATAGTAGAAGCAGCTGCAGTGATTGATGTATACCAGGCTGTATACAGTAATGACTCGTTTTGATACTGTATCCCAAGGAAGGCCCGAGAGTATCTCTGTAGAGGAGATAATAGCGTCAAACCTTTCCCTCTCCAACCCTTCCACCCCAAGAGGCCGTACAGCTCTCGCCAAAACAAAAGACAATCCAGACTGTTATCTTGATGGACGACAGATTGGCATCTTGGCTAGAAAGCACTGACAAAGCAGCGATGCGCATTGGACCCGGCCCTTTGGAAAATTAACACACATTGATGGTGGCGTGTCCCCCGGTGTCAGCCCCAGGTCAGAACAAGGATCTTCCTCCCCTCACAGCGCTTTGTCACTCCGCTGCATCGAGCATTTGCTCTGCTTGACGGACGGTGTTTTGAACACAGTCTGTGAATGCTGTGCGGATAGTAATTACGCATCAGCGCCTGCGTTAGCTCGCCTTCAGTTTGCACACATACAATCTAGCCAATAAGATTTAACGAAAGCACAGCGGTATTTGTTGTGGGTCTGACACAAACAAACAGGGGGGATTCGCTGAGCTCAGCGTGTAATGAGCCACCACGGTTAGTTGACATGTAAACCAATTAATTACAGTATATGGGCAAGGGGCAGAGGCAGTTCTCACGCAGAGAAACTCTGGCTGCGCTGAACATATATGAAAAACTATTGGCTGTGCTGAACACAGTATAGGAAAAGCTATTGGCTGCGCTGAACATGTATGAAAAGCTATTGGCTGTGCTGAACATATATGAAAAGATATTGGCTGCGTTGAACATATATGAAAAGCTAATAGCTGTGCTGAACATATATGAAAAGCTGTTAACACCAATGTGATA
This sequence comes from Amblyopsis hoosieri, assembly GCA_027564755.1. Lineage (NCBI taxonomy): Eukaryota > Metazoa > Chordata > Actinopteri > Percopsiformes > Amblyopsidae > Amblyopsis > Amblyopsis hoosieri. The sequence continues at coordinate 10,219 of JAODUE010055082.1, read as the reverse complement.
CATTTAAAGGTGAAATATTTTCTGCTTCGGGCCACCCACGCTCTGTGCCCAAACTACAGCTTCCAAAAGGCAAATGAGTGAAGATAATGTCAATGCGTCTGTGTGTGAATGGACCCTATTTGACCTGTGGAGGAAAACAACTGAAAGGGTCACATTTACAGTGCATGACGTGCGTGTGCTTACGACTGACCCCCCACAAAGCTATTGGGGAGGGGAACGGGCGACATGAGGGGTCAGGAAGAGGTTTTCTTTCCATAGTCTTGTTGGCCACACCAGTGGACAGGGCCCAAAACAAAAGAGAGAAACTACATCTTGATTTATGACAGTGTGTGACATGGCATAACATTACACGTGCACTCTGCCAGTGCCACAGTATTTTAGAAGTGTTTTTCACTTTTCATGTGCATCCTTAGTCACATTTGACAGATTAGACTTTCTTGGGTGAATGTAAATCAGCTGTACTTGTTTTCTAATGTTAGAGAGACAAACAGAATGCGTTGTAAAGGAGTGAAATGTAAATGTCCAGGTCATGGTTAGTGAGAACATGTCATGATAACATCTTGAATGCCACCGTTCGTTTCTGTCATAGCCCTCAACCAAGACAAATCTGTGAATGAAGAGGTCAAGAGACACTCAGAGGTGGATGAGGTGGATGAACGTGTGCAGACTAACACAACAGGCAAAACAAACAGACATAAAATGTCTATTTAGACATGTCTATTTAGACATTTTATGTCGACATCAACATCATGTTCACTAAACCCAATGAATAAAGAGGAAAATGCGTAAACCATATATTTGTACAAAGGACATACGTGAACAGCTAGAGCGGTCTGCTGAAAATGATAAAAGTGGGTGACTTTTATGAAAATACCAGTGAGTTTTCACATAAAGCAATAACAGCCAAATGAGATACATTATGTCCAAGGGGTTTTATTGTGTCAGTTCATCTCTTGGCACTCCGTTAGTGCCTTCAGAACATATGAGTTGTATCTGGCTATGTTCTCAATAGACAAAGTCTTCTTACTGGGGATCAGTCTCTTATTAACATTATAACCATCATCATCATGAACATCATCATCATCATCATCATCATCATCATCCACACCATTGTTTTTAATATAACATTATGGCCATTTTAATATTATCCCTGGTATGAAAGCGCTCATTTCCATTAATAGTGTCGTAGTGTAGAGTCTCCTAAAGAGGCATCTTTTAATGTTTAGTGCTATAATCTCTGGTATCCCAAGCCAAAATGTCTATGAAGACAGTGGCCATTATTAGTGGAGTAGCGGAGTCTGAACTATTTACCTTCTCTCTGTGTACAGCCCACCTGGGTCGGGCAGGTGGGATACATACTGTATACAAGGATAACTAATCGTATTTACTCACGCAGCCACACACACTAGCTCTTTTAGCACCATAGTCAAACGTGCATCCATACAGAACCGATTTCCCCGGTTGAAAACGCATTAATCACTTCGCTGCCCATGCCCAGGTTGCTAATCGCCAAAATCCCCACCTGCCAACTTTGTATTGTCATGTGATCTTGCACATGCGTTAGGGCCATAGTTAGAGAAATTCTTAGTATTTCAACTCCTAAATGCACAATTTTCATCCATTTTGAAAAGTGTTTAAAGGCTGGAAACACACCTTGACATAATGACTTGACTCTGGGTGGGGTCTTCGCCTCTGTAATCAATACAGGTGTTACAGTACCTGCAGGTTGTATGTTACAAAGTAAGTAAGTGTGTTATGTGTGTTATGCGTCGAAACGTCAGGGTTGATCCTTTTATTGATTAAAAATTTGTTTGTTTGTTTTGTTTAACATATTTAACATTCCTGGTGTCAAAAAGGCTCCTTTAATTAATGTGCCACATGAAATCCTATGTGATCATATAATCTAATAAATGTGTGCCTAACTTCGGCTCCTCTCTGGGGTATATAATGTTGATTAACTGTGTGTGTTTGTGTGTGTTTGTGTTAGAAATATTTGACCCAGGCAACCTTCTCCCCTCTCGCAGTTTGAACAAGTCACATGTGGCTACATAGCCGTGCTCGTCCCTTTGTTTTGACATGGGTGTTACCCTTTAATTAAGGCAGCCAGGAACAGCCTTTAATCAGAACGATAGCGTGACAGTGTGTCCACAGGATGTCCACATCCCTAGGCTATATAATCTTCCTCAAGCCTCTACAACACTACACAGTGATCACGGTGTGTCTTTATTGTGTGTGACACCCTCCTGCTTTCAACATTCCAGTGATTCTTGCTTCAAATATGAGGCCTCCTTGGTCACAGTGACCTGTGACGTCTTGTTGATGCAATTGTAGTTACAAATATTACTCCTAAGGTGATTTCTTCCATATTGGGTTAAAAGGGTTTTATGGCCTGTGTAGAATATTAGCATGTGAAAATGAAAGTATGTACTGTACACAGTAGGCTATATGGCTACATAGAATACAAACACACTGAGTTTGGCTAACTCTTGTGGGAAAGAATTTAACATATTGCTCATTTATATCTAAGAAATTAAAAATTGGTTTGATCAGTAAAAATGTAAACTTCGCACTTTAACAAACATTTTACTCTTGATCAGTGCATTTAATGGCAATAATTTAACTGTGAGCAGTATGTAACTAGCCTGGCTCTGCCTGACTATGCTCTCAGCTCAATTTATTTAGCTGAGATTATAAGTGAATATATGGTCTGGTTACGCCAGGCTAATATGTAACCGTGAGAAGTAAGCTTGTTAAAATGGGTTGCTATAGCGTTGGACTTGAAAGATTTTGTCTCTGTGAACTTTGCATCAAACAGGCATGTGGTGTGCTGGGCTCTTTGAAGTGGCAGGCCGAGTATCACAGCTGAATACCAGCCTCTACATTTTCTGGTTCAAAACGTATTAGAGAAAACAAGCTCTGTTAAAAGGTCCATTGGCAAAAAACACATGGAAGAGTTGTAACTTTAGAGTTACAAGTTCTATCACAAATCAAAGGAAGCGTTAAATGCACTCTACAACTATTATAATTTATATTCAGAATCTTGAGGTGCTCATGGTTTTTAACTGATTAAAACAATGCGAAACATTTCATCAGATCACATGGCAGTCTAAATAATAAATCCAAAAACGAATTTGGATATTATAATAATAATCTATACACACATTATATACATGTAGCTCATTTTAAAACTACATAAGTAAAGCCTTAGCCTATTTATTGTAGGCTACATAGTATCAACACATTGTGGTAGCCTACATTAAATACGTTATTTTACTACTGACAAATGCGTATTAAAATATTGGGTATAACAGTCCATATTAATTAATTATTAGAGTATATTAGTAGGCCTACAGGATATCTAGGCTATAATTTAGTAGCCGGCGGAGATAGGGACCATGCGGAGTCCCCGGACAGTGAAGGCTGACGTTTATTTCCCCACGCACCGTAGTCTACAGACATCGGCCACTGATCCACCCAGTGTCGTTCACAAAACCCCGTCTGATAGAGCAGCGTCCACAAGTAGCTGCCTCAGTATTTCATTTTGTTTTTAAAGTCCATTTAAGCTGCACAAACTATAACGAAATGGTCAAAGCTGAGAGACAAAGAGACTTGAGGACCGAAGACGTGTTTTTTGATTCTGAAACGTCCATGGATCAGCCAGATTTCGAGATGTCTAGTCCCTTCAATGACGTCTTCAACTCAAAAGATTCCCCAATGGAGCAGATTAATACCTTTCTGAAAAATGTACAAGTTTTACTGGAAGCTGCTAGTTTTATTGAGAGCGCCGACAGGAAAGACGGAAGTGAGTTTATTTGTGTTGCATATGATTTTGTAGTTTGTTTAAGAATTACAATAAAACAATACTTTCATTGTCAACAGTCTCAGACAACAAAGGGCCGAGTTCATTCAACTAAGCACCAAGGCTTGTTGATGTAGAGAGACTGCGTGCTCGCTTTACAAATTACTTAGCCTACCTAAATGATCATCGATAGTCTACCTAAATGATCATCGATAGTGTTATATGAGTTTTTTGTTGTTGTTTTGTTTAGCCTACTTTTCTTGCAGAAACGTGTAGAGCAAAATGCATAGTTTTGCTTTAGCACAAGCATTAAAACAGCATTCTACTTGTAGGCTATGCAGTCGTGATAGGCTACGGTACATACAATTATGGTTTATTTGGTCGTGTGGGTGCATGCTGGCACGACTCAGATGATCTGACCACAATGCAGCTCCGTTAGGATGATGTCATTGCCTCCGCAGACTCGTCTTCGACAACATCGTCGAATAAATAGATTTGCCGAACGATAAACTGCAATCATTTGTCAATAACTATTTATTTGACACAAACACACTTTAATTGAAGTCTTCTACATGTTCGTGGCTATATAGTGCCCTAAGCCAGAACTGTATGCTATATCGAAAGTATTTTTTTGTGCTCCCTGCACGGAGCCTTCTTTAGGACTAATGTTTTGCAGCAAAAAGTCTGCACATAGGTCACTAAATATTGCCGTAATGTAACTTCTGAATAGGAAATTGTTACAGGCCAAAATCATTGATGATATGCTTTTTCTCAAGCAATTGTTTGCTTGCTTCCTGAATGTGTGTGTTTGCCCAGATTCCACATGGCGCAAAGTCACATTGTGATTGGTCGAACGCATGTTCGCCTCCACCGCCTGTCAAAGTATTAGACCAATTGAGTATCTTCCTTGTAGTGATGTCACGTGTTGCTGGGCCTGGCTTCAAAGGGCAACGGCACACACCCACTTTACTAGTGAATCATGGGACGTGTAGGTTTTTATTAGATTATTTTTGAGAGCTTGTCAGTTGGAGTAATGTGTGGGTAGATAGTAAGTTATACCACTCAGCCCCTGAGTACTGTTCATATTGCTAATGTGTTCACTAATGGGTGGTCTATGAATCGCTTTTGCACTAGGACCCTATTAGACCTGTATGTCACAATTCCTTGCAGGCAGATATGTTCAGTTTTAGCTGCTATAGCCGATTACTTGCATTTGCCATTTAGCCAAATCCTGCATTTCTAGCCAGGCATTATTTGGTCGGTGCTCTTAAGTACATGCAATTGTAGTACGTTTTACCACCGTTATTTCCCTTTCAATTGACGTTGTGCAGCTCTAAACCGTCCTAACGACGTTCGTGTACTACGTTTCCCATGATGCTTCACGCTAGCCACCCTAACACGCGATCCCCGCCCCTCGGCTGTGAAGCTAGGTAAACAAACTGGAGGAGAATGAGCAGACTGCAGCAGGCAGTTTGGTGGCTCTGGGGGAAATTTTATATTGTTTGTACATTTCTGTATATAAAGTTTTCGTGTTTCTTATGGACTTTTAGTACTTTGCCACACTGCTTTCCGTACCGGTATTGAATTGGCTGCTGGTCTGAAACGCTGTCATTTTTCCACGACAGAGGCTATTTATGAGCCAGCGAGGACACTATTGTTAATTACATTGTTTTAAACAAGTGACATTCAGTGTAATACTAGCCACGGCACTGCCTTTCTACCACTTTACATTGGTCCTGCTGTCATTTTTCAGTACTAACGCTATAGTAGCCTGAAGCGAACCTATTAAAGTCAGGCTCGTAGCAAACAATGACGGCTGTTCAGTTGATGAATATCCAGCGGTTATTGGAAGCTGCCGACTATCTAGAAAGGAGAGAACCAGGTATTGACTTGATATAAAACGTATGTCTGCCTTTGTTTGCCCACATTTCCTACTGAAGTCTACAACACTTTGTTCATAATGACATTGTGAAAATAACATTATGGCTATACGGGGATTATATTGCAAGGACGTTGCACTGCAGTGCAACACTACAGTATTTCATGATTCTAGATAGAAGACTACCGTACTGTTGTCTACGTTTACATGGTGGCTGTGTTACTTACAGTATTATTGAGGTGTAATTGTGCCTAACGACACCTTATCTTTACAGAATGTGAACATGGATATGCTTCGACGTTTCCGTCAAATCAGAACACAAACTACCAGAGGCAACGGAAATTTCGAAATAAGAAGTTCAACAATAACCACAATAGGTATTTATTTTCATTGATCCGTCAGGTTCCCGTACCGTAATTGTGTTATTACATGCATATAGGCTGGCTAACCTATTTGAACCGTTTTACTTCGTGTTCTTGCTAATACACAGCTGTTTATTAAATCGCTTGACCACGTGTTCTGACAAGTTCCAGCAAGCTGTCAAACCTACTGGAGTGACAGGCTAACTGTAGAGCGGTGTTAAAAACGTATATACGTTTAGCCTAACAAAACATAATATTGATATTTTGTGTATAATAATAAATATATAATGTACCATACTATTTATATATAAAGCATTTTGTTTGGTTTGTGCTTCCCTTTTCATGGTAGGGGCAGTTTCCATTTCCTTCTGAAGAGTATAGTCAGCATATGGCAGTTTGCAAACAAGCTTGAGTCCATTGTATGACAGATAATGCATTTATGAAGCTGTTATATATGTGTTAGACTAGAAAATGTGGGGAATTGTCAAATTGTCCCTGCCGCAAGGCATTTTATATATATATATATATATATATATATAGATAGATAGATAGATAGATAGATAGATAGATATACATACATACATACATACAATGAATGTACTTATATTGGGCACAAACCAGAACAGTGTATTACTCATCATGAGCCGAGCAGACTGCTTATTTCTGCATGGCAACAGTTATCATCCGATATCTATAGGCCTGGTTTTGCTTCGGGTGCAGCCACCTTGTTTGTAGCATGTCAGGGCTTAAAGTTTATCTAACTCTCCTCCGTCACCATTTATAGCAGGGCTGCCTTTATGCTATTGAGCTGCTAGCATGCATGCAGAGGAAGACATATTCTCTTGGCGTATGGTCCCATGCCTATTCTTCAGCCAACATAGGCTGATCTGCAGAGCATCATCACTGACATGTTGATGGCTGGGTATTATATTAGGCACAAAGAAAGCATTAAATTAAATACAACATCCGACATGTACAGTAGCTTGATCCGTGAATGGGATCTTCGTAAGCATACAGTATAGATTTGATGGTGTTGTTATTGTTTGTGTTCAGCTAGGATGTACATCCGTGTCACTAATGGAGAGTAATGGCAGCAGAGCACAAAAGGTGGATCTCTGGATAGCTGATATATAGAAATGAAGATGCATGTTTGTACATTGCCTGTGAGTCGGGTTGGGGCACAGCACATATTCCCTGCTGCATGGCTGTTCAATATGTCAGGTGCAAGCTATTAAGAGCATGTGAGCACTTAATCCTATCAGATTGTCAGTGGTATGCTGTGATAAGAAAATGCCTAGTCCAGGGCTGTGTAGAAGTACCAGATTATTTTTTCAGTACCGCACAGAGAACGGTAAAATAGCTAAATGCGTGGAGATATTGTATATTAGCTTTCAATTACCTTACCTTTTGACTGTACCTTTTGTAAGTTGGCCTATAAAGATACCGGGCTGCTAATGTATCTTGCTAATTGTTATTGCTAATTGGGATATGGCGTTTTTATTGATACGAATACGTTTGTCTAATTGCCTTACATATTCACTGAGGGTTCCTTGTATGTCAAAGCATGCCATGCTGAATTATCTTTTAATACAGTAGCTTTTGAAGAAGCACTTTCTCAAGTTACTGATGCAACTTGGTCACATTCCCCTTTTTATCCGCACCATTCCTGTTTCCACATTTAAAGGCATTGGCTCAGCACCGGATTGAAAAAGGGCCCTATTTAAACGATCTAAGCGCACGATCTAAAGCGCAAGGCGCAAATTGCATTTAAGGCGTGTCCAAATCCATTTTTACTATTTTAACGACAGATAAACGGTCAGTGTGACAAACAATAAACCAATAAACCAATCAGAGTGTCACCTCCCATTCCCTTTAAAAATGCGTGCTTGCATCATAGGTGGATTACTATTATTCTGGCGGGTTTGTAAAAGCGCTGGAGCAGACCATCTAGGCAATAGCGAAATTCCTAAAATATGTTTATGTATGTTACACACTAATAATATGTCACATATTCATTTTTAATCCTTTGCATATTTGTATGCTCCTGCATGTACCTGTGTGTGTAACAAGCAGAGTGTACACGTTTTCCACCTGCCATAGTATATATGCGATAATATATTGATAATGCACCTCGCGCTGACTTTAGACCAGGTTTTTGCTGGTTAATCGCACAATCACTTTCTGCTGCCTCAAGATATCAATGTGCCAGCAACGCGCTAGACCACACCTCATATTTAGACCAACACACCCCCCGGCGCTCAAATGGGTGAAAGTGCATTTTCTATTTAGACAATGTGGACAGGAAAATGACAACTGCGTCAGTCTGAAACTAGTAAATATACTTGGGTTCTCACTTTGCACCGCATTGTCCTGGTTGTAAGATAGGGCACAACTATAATCTTCAAGGAAGACTTGTGCTATACAAGAGAGCTTGGTTCCTGGGAGGGGGGCATGGTGAACGGGAAGGGGGGGGGGGGGGGCATATCCATGGACCTTTTTCAAATGTCAGGAGGAGCGTGGCCTGTCTCCCTTCACTTCAGTATGTTGCCTCCCAAGATACTCTTAGGATCCAGCTGATTCACTTTACATTATTAACACCAGTGAACCCTAGCTGCCACCCCATGCAGTGTTGGCTTGTGTGTGTTTGTGTGCTGCTGTTAGCACTACTCTGAACACATTGCCCTACACACCACACGGTACACTCATTGTGCAAGATCTTTCAACGATGGTCACGCACAAATGCACAATGCTTCTTTGCTAGTTGAAGAAAAGCCTTACTAATACTGCAGGCCAGATCACCATGTGGGGGGTTGTTGATGTGTGTTTGTGTGTGTGTGAGAGAGAGAAGGCTGCTTTGGCTAAGTGGGCCTCATTTGGGACTGATAAATAAATCCATTGAAACGAGGCAGTCAAATTAGCGTGTCTTTATAAAGGCAGCGGATTCTCTCTTATGGTTAATATTGGCTTAACTGCAGCAGTTACCTTTTAACAGATTGCCAAAACGTATCTCACAGCAGAGGCTATTCTTGAGCCAGCGAGGATATAGACAATATTTACAAGTGATGTTCTGTGTAATACCAGCCAAGGCACCTCCTTTCTACTGAACTGGTTCTACCTGTCATTTTCCGTTTTAACAAATCAGAAAAAGGTTGCACTATGCATGCCATGGTTTGCTCATTTACAATGTATGCATGTCAGTATGTCTGTATTTCCTCTGTGTGTGACACGTTCTCAGAGTTTTTTTTTTCTTTCTTTTATTATTTCAGGTCAACACATAATGAGTTGGAGAAGAATAGGTGAGTTGGCCTTTTAATGTTCTGTTTTTCCTTCTTAACTCGTAGAGCTAAATGAAAAAACACTTCAACAAAGAAAATGGAGACCTACAATATTTTTACTTAGGCCCTGTCCTCCCCTTCTCCTCTTTCAATCTCCTGTCTTTCTGCTTTTTCACCCCCATTTCTCTTTCTTGATATCATGCACACCCACATCTCTATGCAGTTACATAACATGTTGGTTGTTAAGGGAATATAGTTACATTCAGGTTAGGGTGTAAGCCTCTGCTGTAGACAGAACTACTAAAGAGATGGAAGCTTTTTTACATCCATGTCCTAATGAGTTTTTTTTCCCATTAGTTCTTTAGAATAAGGCAAGTATCTCACCTAGGATGTGGGCCACAACACCGTGTTTGTACAGGTTCTGTTAAAGAGAATGAAGCCTGTGGTTTCTAATCAGCTTTACTGCTCTGTGCGGTAGCTAGCGTATTCTTTAAAAAAATATATATTTTTGACAGACAAGCTAGAAAGGTGTCACCTCTAGACCATAAACAACAATGTCAAGGACTCCCAGGATTTATGGTAAGCAGAGTGCGCCTTCCGTTTCATTCTCTCGGAGGGTGTGTGGGTACAGTGAAAGTATGTGGGAGGCTTGATTCATTCACACAGTAATTACATATCACCTTTTTTTTTTTTCTTTCTTTTCACACCATTCTCTCTGTCCTGAAATGAATGGAAAGCACAACAACGCTGGAGAGCGTGGTGTCCAGTGCGATATATTTAGACAGTCACTGTTGCGTCATCTTGGTGCTCATATGTAGTGACATGGGCCTATGGGATGAGAATCCTGCCACAATTCGAAACCGAAAAAATAAGGTTTGAAAGGTCGTAACTTAGAGTGTGAAAC
>JAODUE010055081.1:0-40053 GCA_027564755.1 Amblyopsis hoosieri | reverse complement strand
CCCCCCCCCCCCCCCCCCCCCCCCCCCCCCCCCCCCCCCCCCCCCCCCCCCCCCCCCCCCCCCCCCCCCCCAACCACACAGTTTGTACTGTTTATGCATACCATGCTACTGTGAAGGCCTATTTGTCGCATATCTGTTTACGCAGATGTATTTTGGGAGAATAACAACACATCTGTAAGAGTTGTGCAATCAGGCACTTTGTTCGCAATGAGAGATGGTGCGTTTGTGAGCCAGGGTTTTTAACAAGACAATATGGTGAGTGCCGACGTGGGCTGTCTCAGCATATACTCACCTTTACCAAATATGAATACCTTGGAGGTGGAGTCACATTCAGTGCGTATCATCACCTAGCAGTCGCGCTAGCTGCCCGCTCCGTGCGCACGCTGACAAAATAAAACCCAGTGTTTCTACACAGCCGTGGCTCTGGGAGGACAAACAAAGTGGTGCAGACCACACCACACAACACTCTCCCAGCCTTGGCAATGTGTGTACACGGTTGGGAGTGGAGCTTCTGAGGGAGCACCCATATAGTACTGAAGGTGTTTTTTTTTTTTTTTTTAATCGAGCCTTCTCCAGAATGACTAAACGAGTATCAAAGCAAAAATGACGCCATTTTTAGAAAGTCTCTAGACCATCATAAGACTGACTGACTACCACTTGATACATATCTGTACTTTTTGTGATTTTTTATTATAGTATAATTATTAGTATTCCTGTCCTAACAACTAACCACTAGCCTGTATTTGACAGCACTGATTCTAGCTCAAACAGCGCAGTGGTGTCGATTCTAAAACTAAAAAGTGAACAGGATCGCAGAATTGCATTTTTCTTGTTTCATTTTGGGTTATGCCATGCTCACGTTTTATTCACTGCTAATAAATTGAGCGTTTGGCATAATATATATATATTTATTTATTTATTTATTTTTATATGTTGATGTCTTTGTTTTCAAGTTATATGCTGTTTGCTAACTGCAAAAGTAAAAGGTCAACTACCGGCGCAGATTACACGCGTCACAGCTCGAACGTTTTAAATAAAGCGGGTAGGAGCAGTGGCCTCCATTTCGTACCTTGTCGTTTCTGACGCCCCTAACCCTTTGAACATGTGCAAATCTACAAAAGGATCCAGCAAGCTATTAGTTTTAATAGGTAATATTATATGGTTATAGTTAATAGTTAATCACAGACTGTGGTAGGAAAGAAAATCGAAAACGACATTAATTTTCCTCATAAGTTAAAACGCTTAGACCCAGAAGTCCTTATATGGGCATAATGGTGTACGCCTGTGTTTTTTCTTAACATCATGGGACCATATTGGAAATAAGTGTTTTTTATTTTAACATGTTATCCCTTGGATTGGTGTTACTGTTTTTATGTCATGTAATCCAAGAATAACATCAATCAATCAATCGATCAATCAATTCCAAAATGTGTGCAGTTTCTTAACAAGATCATGCCTATGGCCAGTTCCAGTATCTTTTAATTAATCAGTTTAACACTATAAAAATGTCTAATGATTTATTTAGTTATACGTATCGCAGAGCCAGCCTTTACTTACATAAAGTCTGGGACACAGTGCTGTCTAACTGTGTCAAGACCCGCCTACCTGACAGGAGAGATATTTTGATTGGCATGCACAACGACCAACTACATAACTTAATGACCAAGTCGGTCGTTAAGCATATACAAAGGAATTTGTTGGGAAATGTATCAACACAATCTGGCTGTTTGCAGGTCAGGTCAAATATGTTAGCCTACGTTCACTGATCTTAAACTAAATGGAAAATCTGACATTAAATAAAGCAGTGCACTAGCATTGCACCAGTTTTAGGATAAGGTCACACATGCACAAAATTGACAGCTGCCAATATTCGCCTCCCATTCGCTTCCATTCGATGCGAGCAAAAGGGCGAAAAAAACCTTTGCATAGCATCTTCCCTTTGTCTAGTGTTCAACACAGCTGAACTTTGACTGCTAATTTGCAGTCTCAGCCAACAGCAAGGACGGGTGTGTGGCTGACCCCACGGGGCTGCATTTGGATGTAGTTTTGTTGGCGAGGCAGGATGGAATGGAGGAGACTTTAATTATGAACTTCGCATCGGAAGGGGATGGTCCGTTGCCTGCCCACTTTTTCTTTCGCATTTGTGTGACTACTGTACCTTTAAGCGGTAAATTCAGCTGTGTTGAACTCTAGACGAAGTAGAGATGCGATTTTGCTTTGCCACAGGAAGCAAAGGTTTTATTCACTCGCATAGAATGGAAGTGAACGAGAGGCGAATATTGACTGCTTGATTCCATCTTGCCTCGCTAAGAAAACTATAGCCAATTGCAGCCCTGTGGGGTCAACCACACACGCGTCCTTGCTGTTGGTTGAGGCTGTGTATTTAGGTCAAAGTTCATCAGTGTTGAACTCTAGATGAAATGAAGATGCAAAATTCTTTCACCACAGGAAGCGAATGCTGTATTCGTATAGAATGGAAGCTAATATCTATTTAATGTGTGACCGCACCTTAATGGTGGCCAGCTGGTAGTGCTGTGCGGTAAAACGTTACGTAATCCTCACTCTCCGACACCTCAAAGGACGCTCTGGCGACACAGGCCAGAGGCCATGGGCTTTAGCCTACCGTGTAGAGCGGTCACTCTCTACACGGGGTGTAGAGTGGGGTTTAGTTACCGGGTGTGGGTGAACGGACCTTGGTTACACTAGTTCCAGTTTCTTTTTGCTGCAAGAATCGGTTTTGAACCCCTCAATTCAAAAGCCATAGAAGCCATACAATAATACATTTCAGTCAAACGCCCTTACATACGATTGGACTTCTTACCTTAATCTCACCCAATCAGTATGTTGAAAACCGAAACTCTGATGTCGTCAGAAAAAGTCAGCTTGGCGGTTATTGGCTGGATGTTTTCTAAACGGGCGACAAACGCTTTTTCATTGAGGGATTTCAGACTAATACTCACTGCAGAAGCTAGAGAGCGGTTTGAAGCTTTTAAGGCTTCACGGTGACTTTCTCATATTTCTAAAGACTACACCGAGCGAGCAGTGCCAGGGTTCATCTGTGAGTACAATGAAGGCATCAAGCAGTGTCATGGGAATATCCCCTCAGAGGATTGAACCATTCTCCACATACTTCCTCAAAATAGTCCAATGAAAACAATCACAAATAAATTATGTAGTTTACACTGAAGAGGCCTTTTTGTACACAACAAATCATATTCACTCCTCTGTGCTCCCGATGATCTTAGACAATGGTCATTAACAAGTTTTATAGCAAAAAGAATTACAAAAAAAGACTGTCTGATAAAGTCTGATAAAACCTATGTTAATTGTTTTAAAACTATGTTGCTCAAAGGAAGTACTGGCCCATAGAGTGGTTGTTTATTGATACAGTACTGGAGGCCACAGACTGCTAGATTTGCTAAAGCTCCTGATCTTTCACAATCCACTACTAAACAATACCTTCCCAACTGAGGTTTAGCAATAGTGCCACACATTAAAGTAGAACTGACCTTGCATACCATACAAGGTATTGGATTAATGAGCCTGTGATATCATAACCCAACCCCCCCACCGCGCGCGCACACACACACACACACACACACACACACACACACACACACACACACACACACACACATATACACACAGACGTCCAATCTAATTAAGCTACAGTTTCTGTTCTCAAGTTGGCAGAAATAAAGACTATTTAATATTATCCATCCAAGCATTTGATTTAAAACGCTGGACAGTTCAAGCATGAACGTCCACATGAAGATATATCAGAAGACTGCACTTATCTACTGGGTGGGAGGATTAGCATAGTGGACCAAATGCCAAGAGAAAAAGCAGTTTATGAACCACTGATGCCACCATAATGATGTGTTATGTAACATTTAGATATCTATTCCTTTTTGTATTCCACCTCTGATGTTGTCTGAATAAAACAGGACAGATAGCAGAGGAGACTGCCTGCTGACATAAAAATATTAGGAGGTTTTTGTGTCAGAACAGCAAGTTTGGAACATTGGAATTAAAGCTCACAATAGACTTAAAGGCAGGGTCAGTCGTTCTCGAGAACACTTGCTAACTTCTAGCTCAAATCAAAACAATATCCCTCCGCAGTGTTGCCCCACACATTGAAATGCATTACGAAGCCAAGTGGATTTGTTGTTGTGAGCAGTATTTGCCACTTTGTTTGTTCCTGTTACCGGAGCCAGGGCTGTGTTAAAGTACCAGACTCTATTTTCAAAAGGCACAGATAGATAATGGTATGAAAGAAAATGTGAAAAGATATTTGGTGATTTTGTCAAAAAAGTGTAATAATTTAGGTTACAATTACCTTGAAATAGCTGACTATACCTTTAATGGCTGTATTTACAAAAGTTGAAATGTTAATATTGCAGCAAATAATTATTTATGTAGAGATATATTGCAGTATCTGTGTGTGTTGTAATCCCAGCTCCTCTCTTCTTTGGCCAGCCATGCGTGCATGTTAGTGTGTCTGTGTGTGTGTGTGTGTGGCCCATGGAGCATTTACTTTGGTTCGAGTTGCTGGTTTGCTTAGTGTTAGTTAGTGCCTATGAGCCCGAGCCTGACAGACACTGGCCCTCGGGCTGGACTTCGCGCCTGTTATAGAGCCCTACTTTATTATATTATCCTCCTATTTTAGACAGCAATTAATAAAAATGGTGGAATAAGCTTCCTGCAACAATTGTTCATCTCTCTGAAAAGACTAGTCTACATTATTTTAATCAAAGTGATTCTGTCCTGCTAAACGTATTTCACCTATATCCTGCCTATCTTGTAAATGTAAATGCGCTGAACCCTAAACAAAAGGGACTAAAAATAACTTACAAACCTTACTAAATGTAGTGACTAGGGATGGATACTGAGATCGGAAATCGGTCTGATACTGACTTAAATAGCTGGATCGGCATCGGTGACAATTGGACAGTTTTAACCAATCCATGGGGCTAATCCAATTAAATAAATGTACACACGTAGGTCTACTGTCAAGCATCAGCCATGTCTAACCTACCCAGGCCACACCATCAGCAGCAGGTTGCAGGTAAAATGTAGCAAAGATCTAAAATAGAGATTGGCGGTCATTTACTTTGCAACTTAACTTAAAACTTAATTTAACACTGGAATCGGATCGGTACTCTGTATCGGCCGATACCCAAAGTGCCGGTATCTGTATCGGGACGGAAAAAACTGGCCGGACTTGTGCCTAGGTTTTAGGCCCATGCAGGGCTCTACTTAGTGATATCTAGTGGCAGAAAGACAAATAAATCCACTAAAACTAAATTATATTGTTGGGTGAATCAGCAGGAATCTGATTTTCTGAGTGTAGCCACATTTGTGTGTATTGCGTGAGTCTAAATCATGCTGTACAAACTCCAAACAAACCCTCACCTTCTGTTGAACTTGAACAAATGTCACATGTGCTTCCCTTTATTGAAGGCCATCCAGGCCAAAAACACACGAAATTAACGTGTGTATTTCACGTCTTGTCTACGTGCGTTCAACGTGCACTTTACGTGTTCTCTACATGTGGTTTGCACGTCTAAACTTAACACGCAAACAACACGTAAAAAAAAAAAAAGAAATATAATGTATTATTATTATTATTATGTCAACGTTACGCATGAGCAAGCAAGCGCACTATCTACCGCTGTGCTGTGATACCATGCCTGGCCTACAGAGGGCTGTCAGTGTATCGCACCCGTGCAGTCTGCACACTTACTGTAACCGTAAACTCAAGGCCCAATCTGGGGCTCAAACCCCCATGCTCTTCCACCATGGACTGGAACAACCAGACCACTGGACTATATCCTTGTGATGATACGTTCCCCTTCTCGTGCTCCGTGTCTGTTAGTCATGTTCCAGTCCATGTTTTCCCTGTGTTCTGAGTTTCCCCGCTCCATGTTTTGCCCGTCTCTGTTCTGATCTCAGGTTGATTGTTCTAGTTCAATCAAACAATAAACAGAAAACAGTTTGTTTCCCGTTTTTTTTATTTATTATTATTTAAAAGAAAATTCATCTGTTGGCCGCTGTCATGTCTGCCTGTATTTAAGCCCTTGTGTTTTCCCCAGTCTCTTGTCAATCATTGTCGACGCGTTTATTAAAACCAGTTTCTTTTGCGGTTCCACCTGGTGTTGTTTGTTTGTGTCCACGCCTCCTGTGCCAAAATGACAATCCTGCCCATGTTAAAGAGACCAAGGGGGGCACAGCTGTATATTGTTCTATGGGACTGCCTGAAAATTCATCCTCTTACCATGATGGACAATGATTTAAAGTTAAAACATTTCTTTTTACAAGATGTATCATTGTGTGACTAATTCCAGTTCATCGTGTCACGTTGACTTTTACAAACATTTGCACAAAGATTTATACAGTACCAGTTCGTTCAACTAACCCCACTTCACGTCAATTAGCACAGCTAATTTTGTAATCTATATATGAAAAATGTCCTGTGCTTGTTATTTTTGGCAAATCCAACAAGGAGTGTTTTCTTTTGATCACAGAAGTATCTCAGCCCTTCAGGGGAATTTAATCACCAACAACTTTTTGGCTCCAAAATAGAAAGTTGATTAAGAGAAAGGGGGTAGAGAGCAATAAAGTAATAAAAGTAAACCATACCCAAAAAGAGATCATTAAGATAACATATTGCTAGTGGCTAAACGTTACATTGCTATGTATCTGGGACACTGGAGATCTCGAGATAGTGGAAGCTGGGTTAATTCAGGCCCAATACTGTGAGACAGTCTGAGCAGGGAAAGCTACATTGTGAGCCTGTAAACGTGGACAGATCGGTTAACTTCCAGATATGTTGAACCTTTGTTAACCCTCCTCAAACAACAACAATCTGCAAACAATTATTTTTAACCTTTATTTTTATTTATGGAGCTATATTGATTTTAGGAAGCTACAGACTCAAGAGTTTAACAAAAGTTCAGAAAAAAAAACTTCCTGGGGGGGTGAAGATGTATATAAGGAGCTTGTTTCCATAGGCATTCAATATTCAATATGAATTTCTAAGGAAAGTGCAACTTAATTTACATTTAATGGTATGGTCAGCTATTGCAAGCTAAATGTAAGCTAATACACTTTTTGGTCAAATAAACAAATATCTCCTTGCATTTCGCTAGCTTACAGTTCTCTGTGCGTGTTGAAAAAATTATCTGATACTTCTACACAGCCCTGGCTCCATAAATATGAACATAAACAATGTGGTGGTGAACATCGCTCGTATCAACAAAGCCGGTGTACTACGCTTTGCTTCACAATGCATTTCGATGTGTGAGGTGGCGTCGCAGAGGACCGTGGAGCGATACTGATTTGATTTGAGCTTGAAGCTAGCAAACGTTCTCGAGAATGACCTTTTAAACCTGCTTTTATATATTCTGCATTGCAATGCACAGTACTGTATGTCTGACCAATTTACTTTTAAATTAAAATGTAACGTTTTGCTACCTTGCAAAAAAGGGAAAATTATATTAAACTTTTATTGAAGCCTAGTATACAAGACCTTGCAAAGTATGGCAGGGAGTGAGTGGTATATATACACAGAGGACAATGCACGTGTGCAATCAGGCTACTCTAGTAGCCTCTAGTCTACTCTAAAACTAGGGGTGCCTCTGAACATGATCTAGATGGTGGAGCTGCATGGTATCCTGGCCAGGTGTAGACGTCACACATGTATTGCAACTATACTGCACATCATGGGTTCTTTAATGGATCTGGGGGGCTTAATATTGATGCAAGGAAGCTATAATTGGAGTCAACACATATCCTTTATTATCTGGAAGGCATGAAGATGCTCTGTCCAAAGTGACATGCAAAGAAAACCTAGAAGAAAACCTAGCGAAAGCAACTAAATCTACTTCATGAAGTAGCAACTTCAATTTGTTAGCATATACAAATTGCTTTATAGCTTTCACTGCATTGCTTATGTTTTAGCTAACCTTTGCAGCCTAATGCAGTTGAGCCCTTTTGACATCCAATATAACCGCTCAAGGGGAGACACTCAAGGTGAGTTATAGCTTATACAGAAGACTGGGAAGGGTGTCAATGAATTGAATAAAGAACTATCCCTTTAAAACTGCTGTATACTCTTGTCGGCTCTATCGGCAACATTTTCAGCCAGCTCCTGCTGTGTGCAAGCTGTGAGGCTGTGAGAAACAGCTGCTTAGCCTTTAGATCAATAAATCACCAGCTAGCTTCTCCTTTATCTGCGCTTCCGCCATTTGTAATGGCAGAGGTCCTAACTGTTCTGAAAGCGCTCCTGCTGGTTTTACAGTGATGTAGATAATGGCAGATAACCCGAACAGCACAACTCGAACTCAAAACAAATATCGCGCACTCAAATCTTGTTCTGTGAGGGAAATTCGTTCTCATAAAAAGGCGAGGATTAGCCGTGAAACTGAAAGCCATCATTTATGTCATTTCACCGCAAGAACGTCCCCATCCACCCTTGCCCCTAAAGGTGATGTTTAACAGAGATCTTATAATTTGTCGTAAACAGCCAGTACGTGCGTTAATTTTGAGAATGACGCCATGCGTAAAATGGTTAAATAAATACGAGACCCATGCAGCTAAACCCGTGGCCGGCGACACCGGTAAATAATTAAGAACCCATACATTAATTTCAGTGTCATTTTTATTAGACGAATATAAAGAATAAATAGCAGTATACTCTTAATTTACATGATAAAACAACTCGCCAATATAGAGCTGTAGGCTATCATCTGCTAAATAAAAATAATCTCTCCACCTTTATCGCTGAGGTCGCTTTGTGTTTATCCACAAAGGAAAATAAACTGCCATGCCCCTTCTTGGTATTCATAAATATAAAATATATTTAACCAATATTATCTACAAGTAAAGTAGACTCTCTGGTTACACGTAATACTGATTTTCGTACAGCGAACGTAATATATACACACACATATATTAAAAGTCACCTCACAGACATGAAATACATTCCTACACTCGGTAGTGCATGTGAAACTTGAGAAAATATAACAACAAAACAAAAAGGAGCTTGATTTATTCTCGTCGGAGAGTCTCGGTTTCAGTTAGTAGAACAGGAGCATTTGCACTCCGTGATCACTGGGTAAAGCACCGGGATCCAGGCGCACTTGAACCCGCCTCTTCTCTGCACGCACCTCCACCGCAACACCGTCAGGTGAGCCGAGCTAGCGGGTTTACACGACATCCCTTCTGGCATGGAGCACGACCTTTTGCTAAGGCAGCTGCCGGCGCGGACGTACCGCGGCCAGAACCGGGCGCCGAGGTCGTTCCACGCGTACACCACCGGGCAGAAGGAGTACGCCCACAGCCACTGTTGCAGCCGGCGCCTGAGCTTCTTGCTGGGTTTGCTCTTCTTGCCCATCTGCGCGTCGAAGTCCATCGCCCGGATCTCCTTGGGCATGACGCCGCTAGGTTTCTGGAGTTCGTAGTCATCCTCGCCGAGATTGTCGTTGCCGGCGTGCCTGTCCTCGGGGGGTGAAACGGACAGAAAGCGGCCGTCAAAGTCTCCCAGGTGGACCCTGAGCTCGGTTTCGTTAAGGTCCCGTTCCCGGGGGTCGTACATAGGATCGGGGTCCTCCTTTAATTCCACCAGGGGCAAACTGTCACTCGGGATGGGGCGGAGAAGATAGTAGTGTTGACCCATCCCTTTCCCCACGAGCAGACCCAGAGACAAGACCAACAGGTACATGGCCACAAACGTCCGAGGTGGGTCCATATCTGGGTAGCAGATTGGTCAATATATGCCTATCTAGACAGAAGATTTAACGGGAATATTGCGGTGAACCCGTTTTTAAAAATGTGAGAAATGTTTTCCAGAGTGCGCAATTACGCGCCAGTCCTATCCAGAACGTTACGCGTGCGCCGATACTGCACGTTGTATCACAGCAGTGAGAGTATCCCGCTCCAAAAAGTACCTCTTGGTTAGACGTCACAGCGGAATTCCGTGCCAGATTCGTAGACGTATAACGGTGACATCTTTAATGTGCCAATTCCTGCGGAGCTTTCAGTTGCTTTTCCGCGCTGGAGTGCGGATCCCTTCTTGTCAAGTTTCCTTCGCTCGGTTTCTGCATGGCTCTTTCCCATTCGTTCCCGTTGGAAAGTCGTAATCATGTAACCTGCAGCCGAGTTATATTCTCACAGATCAAGACGCATTTCATACAGTCAACTGAATGCGGGTTTGTTTGAGGAGCCCCCGACCCTCCTACTCCACACAAGACGCCTCCTCTCACAAAAGGGGCGTGATCGGCGGATGAGGGAACGTGTTTGCAATATTTTCGCCCTCTATCGGTATTTCTGCCACCCATACCTATCCGCTGGCAGAAAGGTGAATCCGTATAGTCAGTCGGTTGTTTGGTCCATTAACATTCATCTTAAAAGATGCAAGGCTTGAATGCAATTTCTAAGTTAACATATGGTCAACTTATTATTGTTGCTATTGTTGTATAGGCTAGTTGTTCTATTATTTGTATTATGTATTATTTATTTGTAATGTGTTGAAGTTAGTTTTTGCATCATTACTTTTTTCAACAATGCCATAGCAACTTCTCAAACATTCACAATGAATAGACATTAAAT
Organism: Amblyopsis hoosieri; assembly: GCA_027564755.1. Taxonomy (NCBI): domain Eukaryota; kingdom Metazoa; phylum Chordata; class Actinopteri; order Percopsiformes; family Amblyopsidae; genus Amblyopsis; species Amblyopsis hoosieri. The sequence goes on along the minus strand of JAODUE010055081.1, from coordinate 29,442 downwards.
CCCTAAATAAACAGCTTTCACTGAGCTCAAAATCTGCAACCCTCTCAAGTCAAACACTCTAGAAATCATTATTTGAAAATAATTTTATGGAAGGATTTAGCCACAAACCAGCCACTTAGATAAACACATCGCTGGTTCATGTTCAATGAGCTAATTCCCAAAAGTCTGGAAAACGTCAATGTTGTATTTTCATCTGACCAGCACATATTATGAGATAAATCATAAAACCCTCTTGTTTATCCAGTGCATTCAATATGCTATAAGAGTATAGGCCATATGGAACACAAACGCATGCATGTATATTGTACATGTTTTTTTGTTTTTTTTAAATGGTGAAATCATTGCTTTCATGCCCACTGATTTTGAAATATGCATATTGGAATTCATAGAGATAATATATATACACACATTTATATTGCATTCCATTTACAACATAACATTTACAGGTTTATGGAAATGGTACGTTATGGATGGTAATACACTTTCACATTTTATAGTCAAATTTATTTGAGAAGTGACCGAGATATGAAATGCGAATATGTTTCTATTTAATTAAGTCTGACTTAACTGGGACTTGTTTTTGTTTCAGATAATCCCCTCTTACTGTTTCACCACAGGAATATTGTGAAAGTGAAATATTCACCTTTAAAAAGACAGACGCCAGACTAATACGGGAGTTTGCATTCTTAAAGTAATCCAAAGACTGTTCGTTTCCTTTACTCATAAGTCAACATAATAGCCTTATATCAGGGGCTGGTCCTTGAGACTTGTGCTTAAGGATATGCCTTGAACCTGAATATGTTTGAGGCTATTGGAGTCTTCCCTGCTGATTTCTCATTCAGGGAGTAAAAACAGATGACCTTGTTGGCAGACACCTCCAACACAGGTACCAAGAAAACGCACGCTCAGGCAACCGAGCACCTCGGGAAGCACACCCACACACACGCACAACAGCAAGGGCTCAGTCGCTCTCTCGATTTTGTCCGCAAAAGAATACGACTCGCTTGGTGCAAAGGAATAGGTGGACATTTTCAATGTCATTTTCTGTGATCGCCTGTGATGTACTCAAATGTGGAAATATCAACTTTCATGTAATTCATCTGGACTCATCTGGATACACATTTGTTTCTCCTCTAGCAATTTCATAGATGTAATGGAAGTTAACAACCTTACCTGAAAACAACCCAACTCATTGTTGAAAGAGCCGTTTTCATCATTTTCACAAAAGGCTATATCGTGTATTTCACATCATGCAGGGAGACTTTCTAACGTGTGTTTGATTTGAAAATATGAAGCTGAAGTTAGTCGGTAAACAAACATAAATACACAAACATTTAAAAACTAACCCCTTATTAGTGACACTTCTGAATTTGTGTTTACTGTAAATTGCCCTTGTGGTGGAAATCAGTATTACACAAAAGGTTCCTTTACATAGCTACATAAAGCTGAAATTGCTGGCTCTAGTGGCCGCTATAACACAATTGAGGAGATAATGGATGAAGAATAACTTTATAGTTCCTCTCATTCAAATATGGGTTGAGGTACAGTGTGTACACAGTAGTATTTACTCAATGCAGTCACTGGTGGCAATCTGGCAATGAAAACAGCTGACTGGGAACCCCAGAAAACGGCATACGCTAATCGACTCGCATGTTTCCCACCAGTGACTAATGGAAGCCTTAGACAGATGAAATGGGTTTGTTGTGTTTGCGTTGGCGCCTTAGAGGTGTGCAATTTGGTAATTTGTTAAGCACCCTTTCCACTCCTCCGCGACCCTAAAACAAACAATCACTGTAACACAGGCTCACTGAGAGCCAATTTACAATTAATCGCTACCTTTCACTGCAGTAAAAGGTGATAATTGTAAAACTCTTAACACATGGAACATTTGTATGTCTCACACTTAGAAGAATGTACTCATTCCCGGGACATTTGCATTCAGAGGTGATTTATAAAAGCATGTCTTTGTGTCTCACAGCCACATTAACACTATTGTTTGTGCATTTTGATTTAAAGCTGTTGGCAATCGAGGTTTATTATCTGATTGACCTTAATCAAGCCAGGCAGCTCAGTCAAGAGCAAAAAAAATGTATTAAGACGGTCTAGCGAAAACGAGAGAAGGCCTTAAGTGGGCTGCAGACTTCGACGGAAAGCTAACAATAACTCACAAAAAAACAGAAGGTAGTATTTTCCAACTGTCAAACTCCACTCATCCATCTTCTGGACAAGAAGCACACTCTTATAATGATCGCTGGTGTTTAACAAGCAGTTTAATTAGAACCGTTAGTTTGATTTTCCCATGCTCATACAGTTTTGCTGTGCTCAAGGCACAACATTCATGGTGTGTGTGTGTGTGTGTTTATTCCATACACAGTAGTCTCTGTAAAGGTTTAGTAGACAGCAGACAAATAGAGACACAGTACACGCACTATTAAGTATGCAGTATCTCACAGCTATTTAAACGCCCAGACGGCTAAAGTGAATGTCCTTGTGTAGAAGGACTTTTAGTGTTTTAATCTTAAATTTACATTTGGGTTTGTAGATCTTTAGTTAGTTAGTGGATAATAAATATGTTTATTAGTTTGATTGTAGATGGCCGACCCAACCTGCTCTCAACCAGGTCATTGGTTCATAACCTGTAAGCATCTACCCTATTATTTGAACTGGCCATAAGCAGACTTAAGCAACAATGAGCACAGTAACTGTACATCTTGCTCAAGTATGCTTACAGGTATGCTAACTGCAGTATTCAAACCCATGACGTTAAGGCTGGGAGACGACCACCTTAGAAATACCATTATCTATCCATGGTCACCCCAATGACACAGTTTAAGGCAGAAGTACTCTCCTGTAAAACCCTGTGGTATTTGCCAGAAACACATTTGACGTAGTTTTAAACAGTCAAATTAAAAACTGGCGCGTACTATGTGCTAGTGCAACCTGTATAACTTCATCACTGACGATGTGTGGCCATTACTTTACCTGTGAGCATTATGCTAATGCTAACACTGAAGTTAGCATTAGCATAATTTAAGGCAGTGGTTTTCAAACTGTGGGACCCAGGTATGTCACTGAGTGGGAATGAGTGAGTCATTGAAATTTCAAACAGCCATTGAATGAATGAAGAATATGAAAGGCTTCCACGCTTTACTATTGTGTTGTTGTTGGTTGGTCATGAGTAAGGTTGCGACAAAATAGCCTACTTGTTTCTGATTGGATGAAATGCTATTTAGCTGTGTGCACACCATAGATTCTGGAGCGTTCTGCTCAAACATATTTGGTGCACACACACACACACACACACACACACACGTATAGCATTAGCTAAAATTGATAGGTTGTTGAAAATTACGTTACCGGTGCCTTTTGTTTGGTGGGTGTCTAAATAGGTTAGTCCTCTCTGGGTGGGTCCTGGCACAAACAAGCTTTGCAGTTAAGGCCGTGTATTGATAGGCGGCAGTGTGCAGCGTGCCTGTGCCCAGAACATCATGACTTCATCCATGAACAGGGACCTCTATGTACCTCCTCAGTCCAAGTCCATCTACCTCTGTTGGCTTTTCACAACACGCACCTCCTCATTTCCACCGCTCTACTCAAGGCCAGCGTGATATCATTTGACAATTTACCAGATAACAGAGTTAAATAGCATCGCCTCGTAAACGTGGATATCATGTTCGCTTATTATGCATGTTGATTATTCAACACGCGAGATACCGTGGACATGTGCAATGCAATTGTGATGAACCTCTTTCGCTCCATTTCTGTTTTTACCAACTTGGCGGCAGTTCATTTGTTCCAAAAATATGAGCCCTAATTGGCTGGTGTTTATTTCTGCAGCGGAGAAGTGTCCTAAGTGTTTTCTAGCAGGTTGTTTTTGACGCGTCTCAAGGGGGTGAGGGGGGGCATGGGGGGGGCTCAGTCTGCCACGCTGGGAGGTGTCTTCCGTGGAAAAAAGGACAGACTCTCCGTTTTTTTTCTAGAAATAAATAAGGTCCTTTTATACCAAACTTGGTGGCATACTGTGTGTGTGTGTGAGGTTGGCACCGGCGACCGTGTGACCTCATGCGTGTTGACTCACAAGGCAGATGAGTGATGCACTCGAGCCTTATGTTTATATTTGACTTGCCTCCCGTTAAATACACCCCTCTCCTCCCTCCATATTAAACAAGTGTTTCTGCAGCATGGGAAGGCTCCATTCATCCCCCATCACCTGCCGTCACTCCGCTCAGCTGGCAGGGGTGCGTGCGTGCATGTTGAGCGATCTGCTCCATACTGAAGCGCTATATAAATGCAGTCCATTTACCATTCTCTACTCTTCCTACTCTGTCGCTGTTTCCTTCACGCGCTAGAACAAACGACGCAAGACTACCGTAGACATGTTACCCTCTCCTGTGTGTGTGTGTGTGTCTTTATATGTGAGTGTGTGCGATGTGCAGCACACACTACACGACTGTCTGTCGTGTAATCGGGTGTCTTGACGGCGTCGTGTCATTCGCACCACGTGACTGGTCGGCAACAAGGGGGGGGGGGGTCACGCACTACAAGATGCTCCACACGACCAAGTCAAACTGGAGCTTGGAGATCATAGAGGCCTATCCCTCCAGCAGCATTCCACCTCGTTAGCAATGAGCCGGTACATCCTTTCAATAACATTTCCCATCACTGATGTGGTTAGAATTGTTTAAAGTAATTCAAATGTGAAGCGTTATCGACAAGGGATACGTGTGTCAGAAAGACTAGAATTACTCCAGTATCTGCGTGTTTCTTCAAGCAGTTCAAATTATTACAACGGCTATCACTCCTCCCCCCTTGGTTTCATCTCGCCCTTGTCCTGCGCTCTCATTGGCCATAGGCCGTCGCTGTTGTCCATACCAGTCACAACACCGTTGACACTACAGGATTGGGACTCCCCAACATGTCAAGATATTTAACCCGCTAAATATCCAGTCAGGCCCTGCATCGCCCACGTCCCCGACACCCTCAGCTCACGTTGGCGCTCGCACACTACAGGGGAGCCAGCTGTGATTCCCCTCCGAGCTGGAGCTTCCGTCTGCAAGCAGTCAGCAAGCAGAAAACTGGGCTAACGTCATGTAGCGTGACCTCTACATGAAGTGAATCATTATTATTTATAATATTATTATCATTATCATTATTATTATTATTCATATCTGTGACTGACAAATGGGAAGGTCAAAATTATAGCCAGGACATCTGCTCAGCTGATGGCTTGAACTGGGACCCCCCCCACAAACACACACACTGCTGAGAATGAAAGACAATGGGACCCCACAGATCTATGCTTTAGGAAGCACCAAAGGGGGAAGATGCCTCGTTGCCATGGAGACACAGATACAGATGGACGTGTCTCCACAGTGTCAAACGGGCAGGAGGGGAGACAGTGTGTGTGTGTGCGCGTGTGTGTGTGTGTGTGTGTGTGGGGGGTGGGCACCTATAATGACTTTATGGGCATGATAAGCTGTCGACACCTCCTGTTATCTCTCACACTGCCGCTACACGTTAGCTTGGCGCTGTGCGAGCGCGCGTGGCTGCTGGGAAAGGCAAACAGGAAGTTGCTGTTGTCTTTGTCTCCGGGAGGCTTCCTGCTTCCGTGTTTGCGCTCTATAGAGACACTGTTTGACCAGGAGCCTCTTCTTCTGCGCTCTATAGACACTGTTTGCCAGGGCAGCAGGGGTGCTGGCAGAGAGAGTGTGTGTGTCTGTGTGCTTAGCTGCTAGTGTGTGTGTGTGTGTGTGTGTGTGTGTGTGTGTGTGTGTGTGTGTATGTGTGTGTGCTTACCTATTAGTGTGTGTGTGCGTGTGTTTAGCTGGTAGAGTGTGTGTGTGCGTGTGCTTACCTGTTAGTGTGTGTGTGTGTGTGCGTGTGTTTAGCTGGTAGAGTGTGTGTGTGCGTGTGTTTATCTGGTAAAGTGTGTCCGTGTGTGTGTGTCATTATAATAGGCCGCTTCATCTTCGGAGATGGAGCTACAGTAGGTCTACCGTACCACAAAGGCAGAGTACCGACCAGACGAATCCCGCTCAGTTATTCGTGGAAAGTTGGACGAACAAGTTATGAACAGCTCACGTTATATTCATTCTGTATGTCTGTATTGTAATACCGATACCCGTACTGCTGTGTTGAAAAGCTGTGCGTCCTTATAAAGTGTCTCTGTTAAATACCGCAGCTTGCCATTCCCCCATCAACAAGCTAGTTAGCCCAACTTATAGCCTAGGTAAACAAACACAGGAACCTGACAGAAATTTGACAAACTGACATTTTTTATTTACGATATTAACTGTAGTTGTAGGCCTACTGTCCATGGTTAAACCCAAAGCAGAGCAGTTGTGAATTTTACGAGCGTTTACTTGTTTAAAACGCGCAACTCGCTGCGCTGCAAATGTCACCTCCGAGTCTACTTCGGGGAGCGGAGTTAGTGGCAACATTGACGTTTTGATGCCAACAGACTTGTCCCCACTATTAACAATAAAGAAGTAAGCGCTTCACTGGATGCTTACGGTGGACTGATCCTACAGTAGCCTAGTCAGTGCGCGGTCACGTGTACTTTGAATGATGCTTGACGCAAGGAGCAGCAGCACTAATTATCGTTTTCTTAAGATGACATACTCAACCTTTAACCTATTTTACCAATCATATGATCACACTGACGCAAGCCTCCTGCTACACATGCGTAATAGAAGTATAACCTGTGAGGAAAATGCCTTTTTAAACATTATTTTGGGTCACCAAATATTTTAAGTTGTTTTTATCAGATTTGTTAGATTGTATACGTGCATTTATGTCCCAGTGACCCTTGAAAGGGCAGTTCTGGCTCTCTCCTTATTCTATTCATCAGGGTCTTCCTAATAACGGCTCTGAGTCGTTTCAAAGATGGCTGCTGAGTGGAGAGACAAGCTTATAAGGACCTTGGAGGAAACCAGACAAATTGTGCTTAATGACTGGCGGTTGTTTGCAGAGAAACGGCTGCTTTGTGCTTTGTTGCCCCCTGCCAGGGTCTCGGTGGGGGGCAAGAGTTGCGTGCCATGCCCCCCCTCAACGCACACACACCCTCACGTCCCAGGTCACCCTCTGAGCCGTAGACACTATTTTATTAGATGGGGGATCGGGGGTTTTGACAGGGCTGTTTAGGTCGCAGAGCGCTTTTCTCCAGCGTTTGTTGCTAGGCTGCAAAAAAAAAAAAAAACACATTGACGACTCTAGCGCTGTTCCAAAAGTTTAACTGTTTTTAACTGAAAGCACCAGGTGTATGCATTTGTATTGAAAGTAGGCGCTCTCAGCGCTAAAACACATTTGGTGGACACAGGCCCTAAAGGTAGTCAGCTATTGCAAGCTAATTGTAAGCTAATATACTTTCTGTCAAATTCACCAAATATCTCCTTGCATTTTGATATCTTAAGCTGGTTAAATGGTAAATGTATATAGCGCTTTTCTAACCTTCCGGCCACTCAAAGCGCACACCGAGTACACACTAGACGACCCTAACAATTTACAAAACGTAAGAGACCACACACCTAACGACAGTTAAAAATATGTTTTTACTGTTTTGATCGCTATGTGTGTTGAGGGCAACAATCTGGACAAAACAGCACCCCACACACCAACCGATTATATTCCCGAATAACCCAGTCCTGAATTCCAAAACCGGAAATCTTGTTAATATCCAGCAAGAAACAACGTGACTTTAGTGTAAACAAACGAGCTTTCGCAACTGTTTCTTCAGAACGTTATAAAGAAAGATGTCCACTGAAAATACAGTGGACATCTTGACACTTGGTCAGGACTTAGCGGGGGTTTGAACCAGCAACCTCTCGGTCTCCACACTCTACCGACTGCGCCACTGACGACCGAGCACATCCTAACATCTTCCTTGGACGTGTCATATGGTGTGTGTCACTAGGTAACCATGACAGCTAGCTACAGTCTTGATTAGAAGTGCAACGTGTGGATGAGGAAATGAAAAATGTAAATAAAATTAGTATTAGAGTATTAGTAATATTAAGAATGGCATACATCTAGATATATTATAAAGTTAATACATAAATAATATACTATTCAAGAATACACAGATCTTATGTATCATCTTCGTATTATACCAAAAATTACCAGATGCATTTGTTTAATTGCTTTTAAGATGACATAAGTATGCTGTTTAAACAGACTCATTACTCCTATTGCATTAGCTGTGCATTACCCATAATGGAATCCTGTGTCAGTTTCTCTACAGTGGAACTGAATTACTTTTAATTAATTTGAACATCTAAAATGGAAAAGGTTAATCAAATGCTAATCAGTGCAACGGCGCTGAAATCCAACCTTTTTGTTAAAGGTTGGATTTCCACTCATTCCAGGCGTCTCGGAAATAAGCGGAGGAGACTTTTTGACAAAGCTGGAGTCTGTCTGATTGCTCCCCGAGGAGACATTTTCCACCCAAGTGTCCCACAAATGACATGCTAGATGTAATGTAATACGCCGTATTCAAGAGATGGCTTTTAAGCTGCACACGCACTCCTACCAACGCCATACTGTTGGCTCCAAGTTTAATCACAATGTGTGTTGTTTTTGTTAGAAATACATTTTGTTGCATCAGCATCACACTAGCGATGAAAACATGGTTTAGGTATCTGGTTAAGCGTTGTGACCTGACCATTATGAACATGCTGGAATCAACATATGTTGTATTCTGCTGTGATGCACAAGCCCACATATTTTGATAGGAACCCTGCATGACAGTCCATGAAACATGGACATAGAAGAAACAAAGAACATTTGCTTCAGTATTATCTGATATAGTGGACACCTTTGTGGGGAAATGTTTCCCCCAAGAATGGCATTCCTGTTATGGAAAGAATATAAAAAGAAAAGATATGCAAACATTATACATATTGCTTTCAGAGGTTATTTTGCAATACAGTTAAGAGCTAACACAAATCTTTTTAACCTGCTATAATGTGACACAAAAATACCAAGAAAAATAGAATATCTAAGAAACTATAGTAGTATTTGGATAATTCTAATTCTTCCCAGGAATCAGGGATGCCGACAAGACAAGAATCCCAGGGCCAGGGATAGAATTTAACATTTTTAGAACCCCAATCATGGGTCAGAATAAATCATTATATGACTATCCAAGAACAGGTCATAACGTTTTATTGTTAAATGTTTTAGTTCGTAGCTAGGCCACTTTCAAACCACTGTTTTCAACACAGGAAATATATGATGTCATTTTTGTTCCCCATGCATAACCAAAGTAGCAGACAAGATTAAACAAACTGTCGGAAAATGCACACAGCAAAATGAAAGGACAAAATAGTTTACTAGTAGTGGTCGTGCTCACTCACTTTTCTGTAGCCTACGTGATCTGGTTGGTTGTTCCCTAGCTGTTGCGAATTCACTGATGATGTCCTTAAAGTCAATATTTTGAGCTAGATCCCTTTAGACAAAGGATAGCAGGTGATCCGGCCTGTCCTGGCTGAAGGGCATAGGCAAGCATTTTTTTTAAGTAGATTTAGTGCGCTTTGTAGAAAGCATTAATTAACTTCATCAACGCAATTCTTGTATTTAATACCAGTGCAACTGTCTCAATAGTATTTCATTGTATAGATGAGTAATTATGTTTGAGCTGGCCAATTGGGCCTGGGACAACTTTACTGGTTGCCCCCCTTCCTGACAGCGTCACTGATGATGGCCCTATGGTCATAAAGTTATCAACCCAGTAATAAAAGTAATTTACTCAAGCAGAGCTTTACACTGATAAAGATGTAACCGCTTTAGATTTACTAATGGTATTTAGAAGCCGGCGCGACTGTTTTTCCTCGAGGAAATCTAGTCGGACAGATGACTTGCCATGTTGTGACATGGCAATTTGGCACGCAATAGCAGCAAGGTCCACTGATCAAAGCAGTTGCAGGAGTCAACGGGACAATGATACAGCTCCCACAGCCACTGAATACTCCACTGTGAAACGCTCTGAAGAATTTCATGTCTTCTAGGAACCGGGCTTAATTTCGACAAATTCCTCCCTCTGCATCAGATTTGTTCATTTTAAGTTGCGTACACAACTGGGAAAAGGGAAAGGGGGGGGGGGCTTTGGGGATCAAAGAGATTCTCAGACAGGACGGTTGGCGTTTGACCGCGAAACCTCTCACGTTTTGTCCCTCCCACCCCCGACTAGATAGGATTCTGGGTGATACTGAGCCAAAAGACAGGATCAGTCACCAGCTGAGTGACAGGAAGGTGTGGAGGGGGTTGGGGTTGAAAGCAAACAACACACTGACACTGTGATGTATGTTGGAGCACACAGGGTGGAGAACAGAGAGCCACCTTGAGATCAGCGACCAGAATGGTTTCTCCCAATGTGGCCGCTTGCTTTATTAAAGAAAGAAATACTAAGGCTGCTCTTAAAATGCCCATATGGAGGCAAACGAAAGGAAAGCGTTCCTTCACTCGTTGTTGTGGAGAATAAGACGATATTCAAACGGCGTATTTCCTCCCGTACAGTGTGCCATTGTCTCTGCGTGTAGCCTGTGGCTTTCACAGGGACTGGAGACGATCTCAAGAAACAAACTCTAAGAGGCGTCTTTTTTCAATTGTTGTCTATGTTCAGAAAGCGTTTTGTGCGTTGCTTAGGCGCTCTGGGCGCCCCTCGTTTAAACGCCGGCTGTTTTAAAAATATTCAACTCGGAGCAGAAAAGCACCCGGTGTTTTTATCCTATTATCCAATCGAATGATCTGAGAAGCGCCCCCCAGATTACATGTTTTGTGATTGTTATAAGGTAAACAAATCATTCTGATGTATTTTGAGAAGAAAATTAATGAAAAAGGCAAAAAAAAAAACATTTATTGACACTACTTACAGAAACTTAATACTTTTTGTCTAGTGTTATTTTCCTGCCGTGATTCGCAAGGACAATTATTTGTTGTAAAATCACGTTTATAGTTAGTGTTGCATTCACAGTGTAGTAAGCTATTAACATTATGCTGTTATGCATGTTGTGGGACAGTGAGGCTATGTAGAATCAGGTGTTATTAGCCTTGGCTATAAACCCTGTATTCCATATGTTCCAGGTTATTGTGATCACATGAACATTTATCCTGTTTGTCCCTGACAAATCATGACATGACAATTCAGGGAAGCAACCAAGTAGACATGAATAGCTTACGTTTGACAAATGTCACAAGTCAGATCGATCTCTTTCTGGGGCAAGTCTAAAAACCTGAGGCAGAATAAAATGGACTCCAGTCAATAAAAGCAGCAGCAGCCGCCTCGCCTCGCACAGCGGACCCGAACATTGCATTGAGCGTATCCGCTACGGTTCAGCTTCGCTACAACAGAAAAGGCAGTGCATATCGAATAGCTTTGCAGATACTGATAATGATTTCAATTAAACCCAAATGGTAGAACTGATTGATGCAAAAGGACTTTCATGTACTTCACACCAAACGTGTCACGCTTGGTATTTTTAAGTCAGTTATGAAAGTTATTAATAAGGTTGATTTCCTACCATGTCAATGTTCCTAACCTGCTCTTTTTATGGATTGTGATTTTCTTTCATGACTTCAAATCGTTTTTTTTTTTACCAGGTTGTTTGATTTATGTCTTGTCTGGAATTTTGATATAATGACTCATGGCTGCCTATTGAGACCATTTTTAATCTCAAGAGCCTTTCCAGGCTAAATAAAGGTTAATTATGATTATTATACAGTACATGCTGGATAGAATAATTGGCTGTTAGCAGCTCAGTAGCAAGTATATAGGTACAGGCAATCAAACCTCTATTTCGAGGAAGGCAATTGAGGCATCATTAAGCTGTCAAATATTGGCATCGGCTTGGTAAAGTATGACTAAGTGTGGCTTCACTAGAAGTGAATGTCATTTTAACAGACAGTTTAAACTGTCAGTTTTAACTGACGTGTGCAAATAAAGAAACTGAAGAGTCTGAATGTTTCAAATGGGCAGAAACTATAGCAGACGGCTGAGACATCCACCTTCCTTACATCTGTTAGGTTACTTTACTTGAGAAAGCTATAACATTCAGGTTATTATTATGATTATTATTATTTAAAAATAAAATAAAAACATTTTGGGGCCTGCCTGCCATTCATATTCTTCCCAGACCTTGAAGTAGGCCTATATGAAAAACTGATGGAGAGAAAGAGGCCCCAGGAAAACAACTGTCTTCCTCTCCACCCTTTAAACACCAGCCTGACACCATCTTAGCTCTGAGCAAAAGGCAGCCCTGCTCGCCATGCTGAAACAATTAATTAGAAGCCACTCGGATTACCTGCGCGGTCTGGAGACAGTCAACCGAGACGCTCTCACCACAGAAGAAGAACAGCACTGGCCCGACCACCCAACACCTCAAAGGCATCCCGCTGTGTGTAGCCTGAAACAATGGCCGACTGCACCCCCCCCCCATCCCCTTCCTTGGGTGGATAAAGGCCACAGCGCAATGAAAGTTTGACAGCCAACGGTTATTATTTTTTATTATACCTTTATTTAACCAGGAAAGGCTTATTGAATTTAAGAGTATCATTTACAAAAGCGTCCTGGCCAAATCAAGAGCAAGCAACACTTTCAAACATAAAAACATTTATGAGAATATTAATTAAAGTGATTTTGGGGGGTTGGAATGGTCTCTGAGCTGGTTGGAAGGGAATGTGATGCCCTGGGGAGAAGACAGTGAGTGATGCGTGGCCGGGCGGTCAGACGCTAAGACTGGCGTCTCCAAAGGCCTTAGCAGCAGAAGGACAACGCCGGCAGGGTCAGACTAAACAAAGGCCCGTCCATCTCCCGGGCTCCCTGAGGAAAGAGGGCATCAGCAGCAACAACAACAACAACACCAACAACAACAGCAGCAGCAGACCTTCACACCACTAAAATACTCATTTAAGAGATCACATGATGTGATGAAGTCACTGGGTTCTACGAGCTAACCGGAGGAGACGGTTTCGTAAAAAGAAGCACTCAGCGATTGTAATATGCTTTTTTGTCAAATTTTTTTGTCAAATTCAGCAAATATCTCCTCGCGGTCCGAAGGTTTACCGCTTTAAATTTTCACTGTGCGCTTAACTGTGTAGTAAGTGATACATTACTCTATAACGCCGTTTAGGTTCCCAAGGAAACTATAGTTTGCATGACGCCATAAACGAAAATCCAGAGGCCTGTTTTTCTATAAGGAATATCTCAAATACAGCATTATGTAGCATTATAGTGCTACAATATTTTGTTTAATATTAGTTAAGCATGTAACAATATAGCATATCAATATCTAAATGTTACTCTAGACTCATGTGGTTGGCTCTAGATTTATCAGGATTAGGATTTGGCACTTTTCTCATTCAATATGATTTATATCTATATCTATGATCTATAAATGACTAGGATGATTGAGTGTGACCTCATATAGGTTATGGGAACCAATCCAATATTGGCATTATTATTTATTGCCATTAGTATTACTTCAAAAATAAACTAACCACTTTTGGTTTCAAGCTGTCAGTGCTGGTATTAAGTATCAAGCCTCGAAGGTACTGTATTTGGCTGACCACAAATTACCAAAATCTCCGTTGTAAAAATCAACATTTTGGGGATTTAGCATAAATTTCGTGATTTTTTGAAAATATGCTACATCTACGATATTTCCCCCGAAATCAACAGAACTGGATGCCAACATTTACTTCCGCATATTCGTTGCGGCACTCTTTATTTTTAGTTTGCTAGTCCCTCCCCTAAACTAGAGCTCCGTAGCAGGCAGTATGTCTGCCGACATCTTGGATGCGAGTACCGGTAATTGTAAAGGTAAAAAGTATTTATAACTTACCTTTCACTGACATGTTGCTGGGGTCCAGAATGTTCATTTTCTTTCATCTGGGTAAAACTAACCATGCTGTCCGTGAGTGCGTGTGTGTGCGGCTGTGCCCCGTACTAATGCATTCTAATAGGAACAACCAGACGCTGTAGCTACACTGGGGGAGCGGGGTTCATAGACCGCACTCACAGCCAATCATAGCGTTCCCAGATTCAGCGTGTGTTCGCCGAGAACTACCTCCTCAAACCGTTTGCTTTTATTGGCAAACACAAATTTGTTTAAATATGTTTTCAAACGTTCGCCAATTCTGAACACACCTCAGATGTGTGCATGATGTTTTGATCAATTTTCAGGAATACATTTCTTCAGGTGGACTCTCGACTAGCAACACTTAAACTACATTGCCCACAATGCAGTGTGCCAGCTGGGGCTAGGCTATTGACATGCTAGCATGTGTGGCTTGTTAATAATAAAGCTAATTCTGTCATTCAGGAAACACCAGATGATCACTTGGTTGTGTATGTTCACTGCAAAATATCACGTTATCCGGTGCAATATAGAGAGTATAAATACTATTAGAATACCACATCATGTTATATTTAGTTAACACACATTACCCATGAATACGTTAAACATCTTTTCACTACAGTAGCATTTCATTTCGCACATCTCTGTACCCCATAGCGTGTATACAGTACAGGGGGCAGGATGTTTTAGTGGTGTGGGTGTTGGTCTCCCAGCCGGAAGATCGTGAGTTCGAACCCCGGTGTTGACCTTGAGCAAGATGCCTAACCCCACACTGCTCCCGGTGGTTGGTCGCACCTTGCATGGCAGCGATCACCATCGGTGTGTGAATGTGTGGGTGAATGTGAAGAAAACACTGTCAAGTGTTTTGGATAAAAGCGCTATATAAATGCAGTGCATTTACCATTACAGTAAGTACAGACATTTGGAAAAGTTAGAATGCGAGTAGTCTTGCAACATAAAACTAATTCCAACATACACACCAAGTCCTTTGGTTACGACAGAATAACCTTCATACTAAATGTGGAGCAAGATGGGTTTTTTTCCCCAGAAAAAGTGAAAGAAAGAGTTCCTGTCGCCTTGGCTATGGCTGTTAAAAATATCTGATTCCCGGTATGTGTGGATTCAAGGGCAGAACCATCACTAAAGTGGAATTAATGGCACTGCAAGATGTGCTCGCCTCTTGCCATAGTCCGTATTACTGCATCAAACTGGGTATGTCATGGGGCTATTTTGCTCCCCATGCCCATTGCTGAGACAGGGTTCGTTACTTTCACTACTTAAGACTAGGGATGTTCCTAGCAACTAATGTTGCTGTTGGTTAAACAACATTTTAAACTTAGACTAGTCGATTAGTCTAAAAATACAAAAAGAAACCCGTCCAAATTGATCACAATCAGGCTTAACGTTGTCAGCGTGTGTACAGGTCAGAATAGTTTAACAGTCTATATCTATACATTACCTGACAATCACCATGCAACCCCTGGTTAAAGAGTAAATGAGGAAGTCGAACACAAAATCGACGACATGCAATTAGATGCGTACATGTGATAGAGATGGATTTTGTGTCTGACCTATCAAATCGTTGTTAAACTATCCAGTAAAGTTTTTAATTGTTTTCCTATTCCTGCGTTTCCGCATTCTGTACAGTAGATTATCATTCCGTGAATATCTGACTTTACTCCTAAGGAATTGCTAGCATATTATTATGATAAGTATAGTCATTGTCACATTGCTCAAGTCATCACATCGTATTTAACGCAAACAGAACCTATCACAAGCCTTGAAAGTTCTCATCAACATGTTTGGAACACAATATTCTAGTCATGCACGTAAATAATATAATTTGCACAGTGATTTGAGAGGGTGTAGTGAAAGACATTGGAATGATAATAATAGTGTTAGAAAACAAAGATTGTGTGAGGGGCGCCTGCCCTCGTTACTTAGTGCATCACTCTGTAGGCTACAGTGAGACATCTCGTTTGAGGTATTTGTGTTTATTGGTCCCTAAATGCCCCCTATCCATCTCTGTCAAGCAGTATTTTTTTTACTAGGTAATACACTGTTGAGAAGTTTATAGAAGAGCACTTACGTTTACAGCTGGCTACGTGTTGTTGCTGTAAAACACACAAACACACACACGCGCACACACACACATTTATCTTTAAATGGTTTGGTTTATGAAAATAAACTGTTGACTTATACAAAACAAATAAATACATGATCTGCAGTATGTACACTGTTTATTTGGATAAACGATAAACGGCAGATTGGGAAAATAGTGATAAAAATAAAAGTATGTAACCATTATTATTATTATTATTATTATTATTATCATTATATTTACCTGGTGCAATATCTTTGAATAAGGTTAAAGTATTCATAGTTAAAGGTTAACATTCCTCTCTTACTGTAGCCTGTAGGTGGCTATAGGCCTACATAAAGAAGATTATTGGTTAAGTCACATTATAGTCACATATACCAAGAGTGGTAAATCTCCCATTGTTTGTGTAGAGTCTAGTATTTCTGTCTTTCTTCATCGAGGGTATTACTCGCCTAATCAAAATGGTGACTGGCAGTGAACTTGCTCTCCAAGAAAAGCACTTGAGCGGTGCCGGAGCACACCATGCCATCTATCATTCCTAGATAAACACGTTTTTGCATTACACCGCATATATTTTCAGGTGATGCCCCTTTTCTCCTGGATGTTTGGCGTCTTGGCAGGATTCTTGGCAGGATTCCCGCTGGATCAAAATGTTATCCAAGCGATCTGGTTTTGACCACTTCTGCCACCAAAGTCCCTCTATAATGTAGCCTCTCTGTTTAACACGCTGGCTCAGCACAAACCATGAGCCATGTGGGTAATGACACGATGTGAGGCAGGCTATCCCAGAGGAGTCTCCTTTAATGGAATTTACAGACGACGAACATAGTGATAAATTAACCCGGTCTGTTCTGATTCACGGTAAATCAGTAATCACTCACTAACCAAATGCTAAATCGTGTAGGCCTACCACACTTCATTTTGCAGCAATTGCCTGTTAAGGATATTATTATGGAAAGATTGACAGCCTTAAAATGTCAAAACCAAATAAAAGAACATTATTTCACAGAGGACAAATACAAATAAGGCAATGGAAGACATATGCAAGAAGTATATGCTGTACAGTAGATGCAATGTAAGATTTTAGAATGTATAGAATGTATAGAAAGATGGTGCATTGTAATGCATTTCAATGGGGCAAAAATTGAACGCTGGTCTCTTTAAGTGGGCATGTCACCAACGAGATAAAATCTGTGGACCTCCCATTGCCTTGCATGGAACCCTGCCTGGGTTGTACTGGTCTGTATAAGTGGCAAAAAGTCGCCCCCTTCTTCTAAAAATCGAATGCGGAAGTGCCGTCCATTGGAACATCTCTGTTAAATTAAATTCTCTCCGGTACACCGTTCAATCCAGTAGCATGCCGCGGAGCGTTTTATTCTGCGCGAAAGCGCGCAGTCTGCTACTCAATTTCCAAAATGAAACGCTTCGCCCACTTTGCGTTCGGCAGCTTTGGGCTGCTTTGTTTCAAGCCGCTCGGCTGACGGCGGGCCTGGCCTGCTGATTACAGTGATAGACGTTAAGGAATATGGCGCTCACTGCCAGAAACCACAGACAGAAAGGAGAGGACCCCAAAGTCTGCATTACAGTCAGAGCTATTGTTGGCCCGGGGAGAAGGTATTACAGGCAGGGCTTGCCAAGTTGTGGGCTGCTCTGCAGAAAACACAATTATATTTAATGAATGCAAAAAACGCTAAGGAAAACATAGCTCCCGTTAGGTTAATGCCAGTGCTGCACAGCGCGGGCACAACGGCATTATGCAATTGGAATCCATGATGCCAGCACAGCAGTTGAGATTTAATTTTTACATTTTGAAATGCATTCACAGTAACAATTTTAACCAGGCAGAGGAAGTGGAGGTTTTCATCATTATGGCGAATTTCTCTTAAAGATTGTGTAAAGCAAATGCAGAGGTTTACTTTATACGCTGCAAAAAATGGCTCTTCGAAAATAAGTAAAACATATTTGCTCATAATAAGTAAATAAATCTGCCAATGAAACAAGTAGCTTGTAAGATTTCTTTAAATAAGACATTATATCTGGATCTTGTTAGCTAATTGTGTCTTATATAAGTGTAGTTAGATATTTTTACTAGAAATTAGACAAATATACTTGGTAAGATTTAGATTTTTTGTAGTGTATATGTTAGAAATCCATTCCTTTAAACATGTGAGAACACTGTTAACTATGACGTGTTGTATTGGAGAGATAGACCGTTAAACTGTATTTAATAATTTCAATGTTCATGATTTTTTGGGAGGGCCAGAAACGGGGGCCATATGTAGATGGTCCGCCAGTTTGCATATCCCTCCCCTTAACACAACTACGATATAAAAGTATAGAGGGCGTTAGAATCAAATCAGTATTCATCCTGCTCCTGTTATTAGCCTACTAAATTGACTGTCCTTCAACAGCCTACAATTCCATAGCTAAATCACTTACTGTCCTTTAACATCATACAGTCTGATAGCTATGCCTTCATTGCAGAAATAAGCACACAATGTGGTTGAGACTCAATGTGCATTATTTGAAAGCTACTGGTTTGATAGCCTACCTGCTAAAACCTGGCTCCCAAATCCAGTCGGCCAGTCCAACTGTCTTTATGTAGTCCAATCCTCTTTCCAAAAGAAGATATAAACAACATATCTAAACGAAAAAATCCAATCCAACTAGGCTAGATTTACTTGACAAGAACAGCATCTCACAGCATCTGCAGGTGTCATGCCAAAAAGTAATCGCTAAAATGTGGCCTGTTGGAAACTGGCGGAAGTGACTTCGGCTCTATTTTCTGTAAGAATTTGCAAAAGCAAAAGCTTTAGTCCTGCTGACTGTTTCAAAGGCCTCGGAACTGACAAGAAATATGAATCGAATTATGTATGTAGGCTACAATAACAGATATAGGCTATTAGAAAGTCCAGCAAATATAAGAAGAAAAAAACGTTATTTTTGTATATGTGTAAGATAAATGTTTGTTCCCTGTTTATATTTGGGGAAACTATACTATTGTAACATGATGCCTATAAAATGATGCCTATAAAATATTTTAACATTTTTAAATTATCCTTAATTTATAGTATTTCACCTGCTCTGTGCCCTAGATTATAATGAATCCATTTACTTTTGGCCACACCAGCACAAAACTGACTATCTGGCTCCTGCCAGCACTTTTCCTGCAGAAAGGCATCATTCGCTATATTCTTGACAAGCAGTCTTTTAAACAGAGGAGCGAAGTTGGAGCTGTTGCTGCAGGCCTGACATATAGCCTAGAGAATATATTTATATTACCATAATATATCCATAATTTACATAAATAAGCATAAATAATCAATCGCCAATTAAGGCTAGTTCACCAATATCATTCAAGCTCAGTGAAACATTTAGCCTAAATAGCATCTCGCTCTCATAATTGGTATTGATGGTTTAATAAACAATGCACAGATGACTTGCATAACACTGTAAAAACAAGGCATCAATGAATCCCTCGACTCACCAACATCTATAATTGTAATCGATTAAAAACAAAGTCCCTACAAGACGTGGGTGAAAAATAGGCTTCCAAGCGGAGCCATTATTTTGTTACCTCTGGCAGACATAGCGGCACCTGGGGAACATGAGCCGACGCTTAGGGGTATTAAGAACCCGGAGAAAAACTATATCGCTTTCTCGAGCTGATTAACCCTGTATATTACCAATCATATGAACCTCACATGCACGAGAAATACAATGGCCAGCCAATAAATATATTTGTCTTAAATTTGTGAAAAGACAGTGGAAATACTGTATAGGCCTACTGTAGACCTCCAGGAGTGAAAATGTGATTTACCCAAGACATAAAAGATATATGTGATATAGCTGGACATGTATTGCATAGCTGAATCGTCTTCACTTACACTAGTTTTATCGTTTAGTCAATAAACATTTTCAGACTTGTTGAATACACGTTTGCCGTAGTCCCTAAATCAGTCTTTTTTCCTATTTTACAAATTAAGCATTTAAAAAGACAGAGCTATTTCACATTTACACCACTAGAGGGGGTGCAAGGATTAAACATAGAATATGTCAACGTCACGGTTTGCGTAGGCAGACTGAATGCATTCTTAACATAACTTAATTACTTTTATAAACTGGACTTTTGTAAAAACATATTGTCTGACAAGAAAAAAAAATTGCAAGATTTACTATCTCACTGAGCATATATGGCACAAGATTGCTGCAGTGTGCAGAGTAATTAGAGAGCTAACTATGTGTAACAAATAACTGGAGACTAATAGAGCATTAGGCTACCTAGCTTCATAATGAAACCTTTATCCTAAGTGCCAGCAACCAGCTGGATTTAAAATGGGCCACTGCTCTGCCGGTGAATTTGATAACAATGTTCTTGTGGTTTTCCAGGTTATGGTTAAGATAACATAATTTCACCTTCTCCCAAACCTCAGGTGCCAAGTATTCGATAACAAGTGGTAGTATCGCGGGACCAGACGCGACTACAGCACTAATAAGTCTGATTGGTTGATCATCTCGATGATGATGAATAGCATGCAGCTAAATATAAATCATTATTTGTAGAAGCGATGTCTTTGTCCAAACGTGCAGAGCCAATTATCCAAAATCACATTTTATTTAATTTTATACAATTGCATAACAGAATGATGTACAATCAAAAGGTGTGTAAACAATCATTGCATAGGTAATTGAATAATCATAGGCTACTATCCTATAATATTCAGGTATTGTTATTAAAACATTTACATTCCAAATACAATATTGTAGTATGCACCAACAATTGAGCATTTCCTGAAGACATTTAAACACAATTCAAGTAATGTAGTGAATTATATTGCACTATGGATTGGTTTCAGGCCAAATTAATATAATGTGATGTCATTCTGCACCCCAGCTCTGAGCCTGGCTCCAGCAACTGCACAAATTTGGAAAATGCAAATACGAGCAATGGGCAAGTAGAGGGTCTGAGAGGGGGATCCTGAGTGTGCTGTTGGAAACCAGCCAAGTCCTAAGGCCATTTTTAACAGATGACACGCAGAGCCATTTTCAGACCATAATATCCAGATTTTTATAAAAACTGGAATTTTGTAAATATTAACAGCAGTATTTATGTGTCTCATCCCAGTGCACTCTTGTTTAGTTTAACGCTCAAAAAACACAATTTAGGGTGCAGTTACACTTTAAATATTAATAAAACATTTCCATAAGCTAAGTCAAGCTAAATCAAGTCTAAGCTAAGAACATGAAGGTTGTCCCAGCTACCAAGTCTGCCAGTGTTTATTCACTCCGCCTGTTAAAACCCCTCCCTTCAAAACAGTGATCAAACACAGTTGCTGCAGGCCTATGAGCAATAGAAAAATAACAATGTCACATAATAGAATAATAGCTGTCATGCCCAAGCCAAAAGCCTCATGCTGGAGCAAGTAGCAAACCCAACAACAGTTCACCAAATAGCGTATAAATATCTATGAACGCCTATGTAATTAATGTAAGTGCAGCCGTTGTGCATTATCTCCATTGGGCGAAACTCATTTCTTCTGGAGGTAGTCGTTGTAATTGCTGCAGGCCTTCTGCATGTCTGTTAAGAACGATGGCACGCCACTCTGTTGGAGAGAAATGTTTGTCAGTGTATAGACAAGACTCACACAGCACCAGAGAGGAAACACATCTGCTAGTAATAATCACAGATGTAATAAAAGGGCTGTGGGCTTGTGCGTGCTCTAGTTTGTACACACTCAAGTGAAATGGACTATCCAGTGTCTATTTCATCGATAGTTTCAGCATAGCATGCTATATACGTTTACGGCGTTTCGCATATGCTTTTATCCAAAGCAACTTTAGTCATTAGTTGGACAGGTCATACACCAGCAATTGTAAGCAACCAATATAAATTATAATAGTTACAGCATTTTGCCATCATGTCTACTACCACGTCAATGATGCGGTGATGAAATGATGCGCAAACGTTGTGTTGTTGTGGCACCTAGTTGGGCCTGAAAGAAATTGCATGTCAAATCTGCCGTAGCCGTCTCCAAGACGATTGAACTCAGTGACAACCTGGTTGTGTTCACAGGGACGGCAACAGACTTAAGTGACTGCCTGCCATTTCATTTTCAGTGACAGTTGGAGATTCACAGTCGACTAGAGACGTGCCTGTTGCTAGTCGACTAGGCGGCGTGAAAATAGACTGGATGTCTACTGGATCCAAACACTGATAGATGCAACACGGTGACTACGTAGCTGAAACCAATGATCCAACCAATATGTAACCACAAGCCGGGAACACCCATGCCTCACAAGCGACAGTGTCTCCCTCTTTTGCTGTCTGTATGAACGTGACAATTAGATTTATTAGAAACTGCTGTGAGATTTTGGATGCAATCTCGTGCAGTTAGCATTAACCATTATGTTTACACAAATAAACACATCAGTAGCAAAACAACAAGTCAAGTGTACACCGTCAACCAATGAAAATGGTACGGCTGCATTTGTTGGGAATTTGCTTGAATTGAAACGGCAACAACATTTTGAGCACAGCTTTCTCAACTGCTCCTGCGCAGTAATCCTTAGCAT
This sequence comes from Amblyopsis hoosieri, assembly GCA_027564755.1. NCBI lineage: Eukaryota > Metazoa > Chordata > Actinopteri > Percopsiformes > Amblyopsidae > Amblyopsis > Amblyopsis hoosieri. The sequence continues at coordinate 6,918 of JAODUE010055081.1, read as the reverse complement.
CACTACACGTGTCAACCATCTGATCCACACACCTTGGCAGCCCAGTTCACAAGCCAGGTTGGTATCATGCCACCAGGGTTGTCGAAATAATTCATGAAGACTGAAACCGGAAGAAACACAAAGCACACAGCGTCACTTGCACGTATCCGGCCAGTGGCATCGTGTCACCAGCACTGGCGTACAAACCACCCACTTTTTGTGCCCCCTGCGCCATCACTCTCCATGGCCAGACTCTGCTTGTAGTCCTTGACCCTCAAGACGCCCTTCCTCTCCTCGCACGGCGTCTCAGGGGAGCTCCTCGCCAGCACCACAAAGATTTTCCTGCCATCCACTTCCAGGTCTCTGCGTTCCCTGATGTACGCATACTGGGAGGTCAGAGATGTTACGGAAGATGTTCATGGACGATGTTAACGGCAGATTTTATGTAAACATTAACAGTAGATGTTTATGGAAGATGTTCATGAAAGATGTTATGGAAGATGTTATGGAACATGTTAACGGAAGATTTTATGTAAACGTTAACAGTAGATGTTTATGGAAGATGTTAATCGAAGATGTTATGGAACATGTTCTGGTAGCTATTATGGAATATGATGAATATAATAACAGATTATATTTATGGAAGATATTCATGAAAGCTGTTGGACAGCCGTCGCAACCTACGTGTGTGTGTGTGTGTGTGTGTGTGTGTGTGTGTGAGAATGTGAGGTGACCTTGTACAGTGCTCTGAACAGCCATGTAGAACAGTGCAGTACACAGTAAGTGCAGTTAGATTATTAGCAGTGAATGTGTGGGATCAGAAGGATACATCTCTGTTGGACAGTGGAAATGGGTACTTCACTTCCCAGTAGACCGCTGTGTGGCTGTCATAGGTCATCTCATAAAGCTCTGTGAAACAAAGAAAAAAACGAAAGCGAAACATTATTGGCACGAAAAGAAACTACACCATTTATGTATACACATAGTATACGGTACTTATTCAGACTTGTTGCTGTGACGAGCAGTTTGAACCAGAACTGGCATTCTTTTAAAAAATCTTCCTTGATCATAAGAAACTGCAATTCTTTTGATGGGAGAAAAGATAGTTGTCATAAAAATATTATATTACATAACTTTTTTTTTTTAATGTTTTTTTTCCTTTTTTTTGAACATGTGTATGCTATGTAATAATGAATGGACTAGACAGACAGACACCCATGGCCACAGACACAAATCAAACGCTGGTGCGTCAACGTGACTGACACACAAGGGGAGCATATCTGGCGGCTTGGCTCGGCAGTAACTTGAGCTCCTCTCTGGAGGTGTTCCCTCTGAGCCAAACCCAGGGGCCTCTTCAGTGTGGCGCCAGCACAGCAGCCTTAACAGCTTTCAGATGATTCCTGTCGATTGGATGTGACATACTGTACACGCACGCATGCACGCTGGGAGAACTTCTCTCACACAAGTCAAAGGGAATCGGATGTCGTATAGCGACTCGCTATACCAGAGACACCATTTAAGGAGACATGCCACTTGTATCGATTTTGAATGGAGCTCTATGGGAGAATTCTGAAACGACAAATTTGGCATTTGGAGGAAAAGAGCCAATCGTCTGCTTTGTAGCTGCCAAGCATTACATATTTAACCAACCATATGATCACACTGAAGGGTGGGTCATGACCGAAAGAATTAAATCACGGTTACAAGCGGCCGAAATGGGTTTTCTCAGGAGGGTGGCTGGCTCCTCCCTTAGAGATAGGGTGAGAAGCTCAGCCATCTGTGAGGAACTCGGAGTAGAGCCGCTACTCCTTTGCATCGAAAGGAGCCAGTTGAGGTGGTATGGGGAATCTAGTAAGGATGCCCCCTGGGCGCCTCCCTTGGGAGGTGTTCCAGGCACATCCAGCTGGCAGGAGGCCTCGGGGAAGACCCAGGACCAGGTGGAGAGATTATATCTCCACACTGGCCTGGGAACGCCTCGGGATCCCCCAGTCAGAGCTGGATAATGTGGCTTGGGAAAGGGACGTTAGGAGTTCCCTGCTGGAGCTGCTTCCCACGCGACCCGACTCTGGATAAGCGGGAGAAGATGGATGGATGGATGGATATATTAGTATAATGGCGGTCTATTCGTCCACTAGAGTCTGTGTTTGCAAATGTTTAATCACACATTATTTGTTCTGAACAGCGGGCCAATCTGCTGCTAATATGACACTTACTGGCATCCTCAACAAGCTGTTTTGAATGGAGAGTTCCCAGGCTGAGCTGATCAGGATTGTCAACAGGCTAGCATGAGCAGAGCACGAAAACATTTAGCCTGGCTCCGCCCAGACTATTGTTCTCAGCTCAATTTGTTTTCGCTGAGATATTGTCTGGAAACCCTGTTTAGCGTTTTCACCCCCACCCTGCTGGCAGACCAATCGGGGTGGTTGAAGTCAAGTGTGTTTCTAAATAGTGGTAGAGATAGATGAGGCGATCAAAACAGTTGTGGCAACGCCAATTGGTTAAAGTCTGCTCCCATTCTTTCAAAATGAACCACATGTCTACGCCCAGTAGGGGGCAGCGACGGTTAACACTATTGAGCGTGGCCAGACTATATTCAAGAAGTGAATATTGTGTCTGTTAACCAGGCCACTGAAACAGCAACTAAGAAATAGGCTTCCACTTTTCCCTACTGCAATAACTTAGCCAGTCCGAACAATGCCATTAAGATACAAGCCCTTATTTGCAGCCAACCACTAAACTAACAAACCCCTCTCCTCTCCTCTAACAGATTAATCAGAAGGCTACAGTATGCGTGGGCCAACATCTGATGATGAACGGTAAGTGGTTATAAACAGCACATGACGAGCTCCAGAGAGAGTTATATGGTCGTGGCCATGGGCAGGAGCGCTATTGTCAAACGTGATCCTCGTCTGTGTTTTTTGCCGCCTTTCATTTCTTAGTTACCTTTCACATATCCATCCCACTGTTTCCGATAAGCCAAGTCCATGTAGACATCCGCACACAGCGATGGTATGCAGCCGGAGAGCGCGCCACGCACTTTGTACTCATAAAGTCCAGTTTCCTGCAAACAGGCAAATTAAAGTTCTCACGCCCAAATGCACCCTTTAGGCCCGTGTCGCGTTCACAAGCGCTTTGATAAACCTCAGATCACACAGAGATGCGCTGCCTGCGCCAACCACAGGACTATTGTAGTAGGACTATTCATCTGAAATGCACAGAACCAATAAGCAAACACACCGGTTTTACTGGTATTAGCAAAGCACGGCCAGCTTCCGCATATTTTCATTCATGTCAATAGGCCAGAACATTTCAGGCTAGGCTGTAAGATAAGGGTTATCGTATCGCCAATGGATTTGCGCTTGGATTTTACGAGGATAGCCTACTGAAATTAACGGTAGAGTAGCAGCAATATGACATCGGCCGTTTGTCGAGCGGCATATGTTTACAATAGGCCTACCTTAACGATGCGCCGGTAAATTGTCACGCCCATCGTTTCTGTAAACATCTCCCATCCTCCCTCCAACTGAGGGTCATCCAATTCCCTCCATGCGTCCTGAAATTCCTCCTCGGTAAAGTGCAGCGACATGCTTCGTACAGTACGCCAGGCAGCGCGTATTGCTTCGAGTCATGTGACCTCTCTCAGTCACCAAAGTGCGTGTGCGTGCGGCGTGCGCGCTCAATGAGTCAGATATAGGCGCAGCCTGCGTACTCTCTGGAGTGGGACGATATAGATAAATACAGTATAATATATTGCCCGTTCTGTGCTATACGTGTCGATATGCAAAATTATGATAAAGGATAAATAAGAATGGGGACATAATTGTAAGAAAATATGCAGCCTAGTCATCGCATTATATCCATAGATAGCCTATGTATACGCTATTTTATCCCATCGGCTTTTTTAATAAAAATAGAGCTCGTCCTGTGAATGCCCTTCTTCTTCTTCTGATAGTTGATAGTGACTTTGTGCTATTCTTGTGTCTAGTATTGTAGGCTATATGTTTGTATTTAATGTATCACATGTGGACCTATTATGGGTTTATTTTATTTATATTGACTGTTGTTGCATGTAAGGCATATGGCCTGAAAGGAAAACATCTGGCTGGAGTCCTGATCTGTTTTGACACCGCGGGTGACATTATTAAGTTGGCAGCAATATTGGCAGTATATTTTGCCGGTTGGCCTATAGGCTACATAATGATATGAATGTAGCGAGGACAGAACAGTTTAATAACATTAAGGGACGCTCACGAGTCACGAGCTGTTATTTATGGGCTGCATAAGGCCTCAACGTACTTGCCATATTGCCTACTCTAGTTTCCTTGACGTCAATGGGTAGGCTGGCCAACGGCATGTAGGCTGTGTAATTTCCACAAGACACCTGATTGGAATGTATAGGCTACCAATGGAATATATAGGCTACAAATTGAATGTATAGGCTACCAATGCTTTCAAACCAGACGGCTTGCAACAATACTTTTTGTCACGTTTTGTGTCTATGTTGTTAAGAGTAGAATGCTTGAGTCTCTTTCCTGAACTATTTTCCACAATAAAACAGCGAAACATGAGACATGCTACTGAGCGTGATTTTTTTTTTTTTTTTTTAATAAAACGTTTTCCCAATTCTTTATTCTAAAATTGCCACCATGGTAGACTAACAGGCCTACAATTTGACAAAGACACGATTGGTCTTTTTCTTTGCATCGTCAGAAGCCTAGAGTCTAGAATGTTCGTTTTTCTCACAGGCCTCCACTTTTGTGGATAAGTGAGAAAATCAGATACGACTTCTACACTGACCACTGTCCTGGTCAGTAATTTCAAGGAAAACACAACTATTAAAAGCAACACTTCTGGGTGGTTTTCATTCTAGGGTTAAACAGAAACCCTCCGCCCCCACCCCCCTTTCACACACACACACACACACACACACACACACACACACACGCACACACACACACACACACCATACAAAACCCCTCCTGCAAAATAAAACACTGGTTCTCCCAGTATCTAGACTTTGCCCGTAGATGCTTTTACTGTAGTAATTGTATGATAAAGGCTACACCGGACCTCCGTCGAATAAAATCCACGTTCTTCAAGAGGAACGGTATGCCGTCAAGATCGACCTCGTATCGGACCGATTCGTTATGTTTACTACATGCTAACATGCTTCCAAAGAAAGTCTGGAGAATCGCGTTACTTGGATAAGACAGAAACCTTTCACGCACAGCGTTCATAACTCGTGAGGTAAAACATGGTTTTCGTTCTGGAGCAAGTTGAGTCGAGCATTTTAAGTAATTTATTGACAAATAGCCTAATCTCGTCTTTATTATTTTATTTAGAAATTTAACACGGACACGTTTCAAATGTTCATAAAAAGTAGGATAGCCTATATTCATATATTCTAGCAGGCATGCAAAAAACTCTTCAACCCACGCAGGCTTATTGAACTTAACTGAAAATATAACATGTTAGGGTATGAAAATGATTTAGGATACTATGTCTAGACCTATAGCCTAGGCAACAGTATAATTGGACTTGGATCAATACTTTTTTCAATGGAGATCTTTATTTAATTTGACTTTTTAGTCATACGCTTAATGTTCGTGACACCGGCCAATAGACTTACACAATTCAGTAAGTCTACAGATAGATCTGCTTTTTCAGAAGGCTACACAGAAGAAATTATTACAAAATCATTGTATAATAAATATTTTATTTGCTGTTTCACAACGTGACATCTTATATGAGTTAATGAAAATCGTTGTGTTATAATGTTATACGCTAAAGGTAAGATGAAATCAAAAACATATTTTAGACCTCTATCTTAAACCGATTTGAATTGGTGAAGCGTTGGGTTTATAACGTAACATATATAGTCTGTTTCTCTCTCTGAGCATATGTTTCGGATGAATGAGGCTTGTGAAATTAGGCTACATTTGATTTTGAAGCTGGCTCGCATTTCACCGAGGGGATCGTAATGTCATATCCTGTGCTCCCCGGGGAATGTCTCTGGGTTGACGGCTCCTGCGTCATTCAGACAACTTTCTGACTGGGTCACGGTGCCAGGATTGTGCAAAGCTGCATTCCTGCAATTAGAAAACACACTCTTGTGGGGTCTCGGTGTTGGGAAAGACTCAACTTTGACTAACAAACATCTGCCCCTCTCCCGCGGTTTCATCCCAAAAGATTACCACAGGACAGCATGCCCCTATTGAGTAACAACCTCTGAATCGACACCGTTGGCCTCAAGCGCTAATAAACGTCTTGTTGTGATTCCTCACAGAGACAGGGAGACGAAGAACAGACAGACAGAAAGAAGACGGTGAAGGAGAACGAGAGCGGGAACGCGCCGGACGCCATAACAACCCCTTTCCCTCGCGATGCCGGAGGGCACCAGCGACAGCGCGGCGTCAGCCACCCCAAAGGGAGCCACCCCAAAGGGAGCCCCTCCAGATGGGAAGCCCGGCAGCGCCGAATCACCGCCGCCACCGGCTCCGCCCGGCCAGTCGGTGTCGGTGCCGCTGGTCAACGAGTTGCAGCTGGCAGCGGCCACCGGCGGGGCCGAGCTGTCGTGCTACCGCTGCACGGTGCCGTTTGGCGTGGTGGTGCTCATCGCCGGGGTAGTGGTCACCGGCGTTGCCTACGGCTTCAACACGCACGGCTCCACCATCTCCTACCTGGGCCTGGCGCTGCTGGGGGCCGGCCTGGCTCTGCTGGCCTCCAGCGCCCTCTGCTGGAGGGCACGGCTGGGCCGCAAGAAGGAGCGACGCAGGGAGAGCCAGACGGCCCTGGTGGCCGGTCAGAAGAGGCTCTTCAGCTGAGCCGCCGACGGGTCTTCCGGCCCCCCCGGGTCAGCCCCGTCGCCGGGGGGGGGGGGGGGGGGGGGGGGGGGGGGGGGGGGGGGGGGGGGGGGGGGGGGGGGGGGGGGGGGGGGGG
>JAODUE010055070.1:1855-17401 GCA_027564755.1 Amblyopsis hoosieri | reverse complement strand
ATTCAGTTTGGAGTTCAGGAGATTGTCTTGACCAGGACCACACCCCTAAATGCATTGAAGCAACTGCCATGTGATTGCTGATTAGATAATTGCATTAATGAGAAATTGAACAGGTGTTCCTAATAATCCTTTAGGTGAGTGTATAGTGTGCATTCCCTAAAAAATTAACATTTTGGAGGGACATTTTTTTATAAACACGCGAACAGGCGCTAGCTAACAGCAGGGGAATTTAAGATAGCTATCAGCTAGAAGATGCAGAGAACATCTGTCCTGCCATTGGTAGTCGCCGAACTCCCAGCGGCTTGCTGGAAATTAGCATAAAGCAGAAAAGTAAAACTCTGATCTGTCGCTGGGTGACTTTGTCGCCGAGCGTAGCTCCGCCCACTGAAACGCTGGCATCCGTTCGTAATGAATTGGAACCTGCCTCTTTGCGAGCTGAACACGTCGGCAGTGTGTCAGTCAAACGTTAAACACAGTCCAGATTCTCTATAGTTCAAGCACATTCTCTCTCTCTCTCTCTTGTGTCGTGACACACTTGGCATGCCAGTCACAGTGCCATCAGTTCTTCACTTTAACAGACCGCTGCCCCTAGGTGAGCTGGGCTGATAAACTCGCTGCTATTAACATCACACAGCACCGACAACGTTTCCATTTAGACCGCCAGGCCTCGGAGAGAGGCTTTTATTTTAACACTCCAGGATGACACTTTGAGGGGCAGGTAATGGGTCACGTTTAGTCTGTCTGTTACAGAGTCAGAAGAGACTGATAAGCGTTAAAAGTCACAGCCATGGCAGGACTGGACCTGCAGCCGGATAAAATAAGTTTAATTTACACAAATAATTCACATTCACATTACAAACATTAATTCATTTATTTATTTTAATACTTTAGTAATTAACACAGCATGCATATTTTATTTATATACTTAAGAGTAAATATTTGATTAATTGTATTTATTTTCTAATTTTATTTGCATGTGTGCTTTGCACCACCCCCTTGCACAACGTTTAGGGCATTCCCATTCATAAATGTTGTACATTAAATTCTCTCTCACAAATCGATGAAATCCCACACAGATCACACCGGGCTCCACTCCATTAATGCTTTCTTTATAATGCCAACAAGGTGCAGGGCCAAGCACCCTTTACCAGTGATGCTCCCGAAAGTGCGTCTTGAAGCATGGCTATTTTCATTTATTGCATTTATGGCAAGACTATTACTGTACCTGCATTTTATGGTAGTTACCTTTAATTAGCAAGCTGCTAGTTTGTTTATTAATATGCTTAATTACATTTAATGCATGCCACTTATATTTTATCCATAAGCTATTTCATGAGTTTAGAATTGTTTATCCTTGAGGCACCGTTTCATTAGCATCGTGTCTTAGCATCGCGAGACCTTCCAGTCTCAAGTTTGTCTTGAGACTTTGAGAATTAAAGAGTCTGGATAGCTTCAAATCCCTGCGACTCGAGTCAGAGTAACAACCTAACTTAACTTAATAAGTGTCAAGCTCATAGCTACGGCCGTGGTTTAGCTGTGACGCCAGCAAAAGATACTTGAAAACAATTTGTAAACCACAATGACAGACAGATGGTTCATCCAATCAACTGCCGCGTGTTTTTTGATATTTCAAACAGTTTCGTTGGACAGCTCCCCAGATGGACTTGTGTTTATCAATCCATGTGGCGTGTCAGGTTAGTCCTGATTGTAATTGACCATTTACCAGATTTTAGGACTTCCTTTTAATTTCTTAGACAAACCCGTGTAAAGTTAGCAGCTGAACATGTTATTGACGATATGGCCAAAATTTATATCACTAATATATTTTTCAAATATATTTTTGAATTTTTGTCAATATGGTATAATTCCGATATCGATATGAACAATAAGCTTAAAAAAACTGCTAAGAACACCCACATCGGAGTACTTACAAACTTCTGAAAAATGCATTTGCCAAGTCTATGAAATTATTATTTACCTACAGTATGCACATAAATGAGCATTCATGTACAATAACCCATATTCGGTGTGCGTGAATCATCGGTCCAACAAGCTGACTGAGAAACGTATGTAATGGTCTCAGCGGTGTTGGACGGACGAATGGATGAAGAAAACCAAACAAAACAAAAAACCAGTAGCAACGCCCAGCAGAAGCCAGGAGGGGGCGCACTGTGGAGTATTTAGAGGGAAGGGAGGAGAACATGGAAGCACTCACCTCCTTGTTTACTCCGGTCAAGATAGATCGAGACCCTTCTGGCCAGACCTGAGCAGGGGGGACAGACGGAGGGGGAAAGGGGGGGTAGGTTTAGGCAGGTCAGGACCACCTCAGCCCAAGCACAGCACAACATTAGCAAGGAGCCCCCCTCCCCACAGGCAGGTGCATGCACACACGTGAACTCATATAGTCACCTTTCTATAATAATGGCCTGGTAATAATGGTAATTCTTTTGACAATATATATATTTTTTGTGCCTATATCTCCTCATGATGCTGGCCACCTCTGATAAAATCACCTACATCCTCAGTGGAACACCTTTTTGAGTGCACAAATATCGTATTCAAAATTCGATTACGTTTTTTTTTTTTTTCGTTTTCGGGAAAAACTTGACTAGGCCATTATATTATTTTAGGGAGGTGACTATATGGACAAACAAGTGTGTTATAAACACACGCACACGCACACACCAGATGGTGAACGAGGCTGCAGATTCCCCCCAGCGAACCGATGGCACTGCTCAGGCTTAGAACAATGGACCATTATTGGAGGAAGGAGGAGGTCTCTACTGCCTCTGCATTAGAAGCATGGCAGGCTGAGCCACAGCCTAACTCCATATCTGGAGGGCTGAGAGGCCCAAATCCCTCCTATCCAGGGTGTGTGTGTGTGTGCCTGTGTGCGTGCATACAAATAAATGAGAGAATTGTTGCATGAGTTAGGAAGGTGTGCACGTCTGTGTGTGTGTGTGCGCGCACCGTGTACACATAAATCAGAGAAGTGTGCCTGTGTGTGTGTATGTGTGTGAATATATCATTGAGTAGGTGCGAGCAGTGTCAGAGAGACCACAATAATGTGATTACAGTATGAAGATACAGCTGTGGCGTCCGCACCTGATAATCCACCTGAGTCACCGGCGAACGACAACGCGTTTGTTCCGTCTACAATTGACTCGTTTTCTCATTATCTCGTTAACGCAGGAGTGCCGAAGCTGTTGTGGGAGGAGGACACAAAACTATCAAATAACCAGCGACACTCCAGCGAGATTGGGCCAGAATAATGGGTTTGTGTTGTGTGTGTGTGTGTTTGTGTGTGTGACTGCCAGGGTTTCGCTCAGCAATGAAACTAAACAACATGATTTAACAATATAAATGGCTAAAAAAACACAACAAAATGTCCATGACCTTTCTGGTGTTAATTAATGCTAAGTTGTCCTCATTGGGTTTGGACTGACCTACAGGCTAAAACGCCTACTACAGTAAACTCCCTCTTATTGTTACCGTATACATGATTACTATTAATTCAGCCCCTGCAAACAGGAATATTCGGTATGGCCCACGGGCATTGTGAAATATCCTTCAAAGCGTTTAATGGGCTATACACTAAAACTATGCATTAGAACAGGGGTCTGCAACCTGTGGCTCTTGAGCCCCTGTACAGTGGCTCCCTGTGGCTTTGACAAACATCATATAGAATGAAATCTAGGTTTTGTACCCTTCCCCACAGAATCTAACCTCGAATTATATTTTGCCCGTCTCTTCTGATTTCACTAGTGTCCAAATGTATCTAGTCTATTCAAAATCGTGCACAGTAGCTGGGTATAGGCTAGTATTTAGTCAGTAGCGGCCGGGACTTTGCAGAGGCCTCCCTGCAAAGTCGGAGCTAAAGGCACGCACGCACGCACGCACGTACACACACACACACACATAAGCCGACCTAGTCTGTTTTTTTGCTATGCAGGGCTGGGCCCATGGGGCGTGGCGGGCCCATGGGGCGTGGCGGGCCCCGCCTCGCGTGGCTGAGGGGGTTTCCCAGCAGCCACTGTATTTAGTATAGTCTGTATTCTGTTCACCAGAAATTGGCATTTAAGTGCTTCATGCCCCTGCACCCCCATTACATTTCACTGCCGCCCCCCCCCCCCCCAGTTCAAAATCACTGCTATTCCCTGGGAAAAACATCTGAATTAATTCTCATTTAGGTCTATTAGTTAATGTTTATAGGCCAACTATAATTAATTGATAGGCTAAGTATACCAATTTCTGCAGCTCAGACAGCTAAATACCTACCTTAAAATCAAAAGATTTATTTTAAAGGTTGCAGCTGTATTAGAAGAACAAGCACAAATTGGGATTGGCCAATAGAAAACCGTTGTTATTCCTCGTTGGCAGACGGTGTCACCTCGAGGTGTTTTATGTACCATAATGCTTGTGAGTGTGTGTGTCTGTGTGCTGTGCACCCATGTGTATCACTGTGATACACACCCTGGTCAACCACTCTATGTGTACATGTCAGCAACAATATGCTTCTGTCTAGCATGTGGCAATTTGATGCTTCAGAAGAATTCCTGATATTTCTGGTTAATTGGGGTCCATCTACAGGTCCATTGCCAGCCGTTGCACAAACTTTTCGAGTTATCCTGCTAATAGACAAACCGACCAATAAGTACATTGGCGTGAAAGAAAATTACCTCCTTGGTCAAGGTAATAGCACTGTATTGTAATTAAATAGCTATTTCAAGGCCCACAATATATTGGTTAATTAGTGGTGTGTGTGTGTGTGCACTTGTTTTGCCAAGCCTGTCTGTAGCCTCTATGTAGTCCAGCCAGCTGTGTTTAACACATGCTGAAGTTACATTCTGTTCAGTAAAGTCTCCTACAAAGTTAATGCCTCCTTCTCACCAGTGCAGTGTGAATTCAGTGCCTATGTAGGGGGCTGTCACAGATGACATATCTGGGTCAACAAGCACACCAGAAACAATTCATATTTCTGGCACTACAGTGCGTGTGTGTGCGCGTGCATGCGTGCGTGTGTGAGAGAGAACTCTCTCGCTAAGGGCTGTAAAACTACATGCGTGGTTGTGCATACATGTCTGACTGACACACACACACACACACAGGTCTCACAGTGACGCTAGTTAAGTGTGTCATATCCCTGCAGGTCATTTGTGAGTGCTGGTGACACGGCTGTGTGATAATGGGGACACATGTGCAAGGGCATCGCAAGGTCCACACCTCTACGCAGTCGACAGGCCGATCAGCGAGCTAGCCAGCCGATCAGCGAGCTAGCCAGCCAATCAGCGAGCTAGCCAGCCGATCAGCGAGCTATCCAGCTGATCAGCGAGCTAGCCAGCCGATCAGTGAGCTAGCCAGCCAATCAGCGAGCTAGCCGGATAATCAGCGAGCTAGCCAGCCAATCAGCGAGCCGGCCAGCCCATCAGCGAGCTAGCCGTATAATCAGCGAGCCGGCCAGCCAAGTTGCTTCCCCGGCCGCGCGCTCATCTCTCCCAATTACGTAGGCGTTGCCTGACGACCGTCCGTCCGCGCCTGTCACCGAAGGGGACACGTGCACTGATGCTAACAGGCGCCAGCAGCTAACGGGCATATAGGGGGGCTGCAGACAGCCGCAGCCAAACTTGAAATCCACAGAGCTAGTTAGTCGTCAAAGCACGGTCGCCGCGGTGAACAGTGATTGCTGCCTCGCACACCTGAAACTGCTTTGAACATCTCCGCTGACCCAGATCTGTGCCTGGGAATGTGTGGGTAAAGGAGGGGGGGAGGGGGTGAATGAAGCTCACGGAAGACAGAGAGAGGATCGGTGGGGACATACGGCTGTCACACCTGGGTCAAATTAGATTGCCGTATTCATTTAATAAAAGGCGGGGTTAGTCATGCTCCAGAACGCTTGCTAACTTTGAGCTCGAATCAAAGCAAACTCCCACAGAAGCTACATTGAAACGCATTGTGAAGCCAAGCGGCACAGTTGTTGTGAGCGGTGTTCGCCACTTTGTGTCCGTGTTCCTATTTACGGAGCCGGGGTGTGTGGAAGTACCCCACTTTAAGTAAGTATCGGGAAGTACCCGATTTTATCGGCACGCACAGAGAACGGTAAGCTAGCGGAATGCGAGGAGATATTTTCGGTGAATTCGACAAAAAGTGTGTTCGCATACAATTAGCTTTCAATAGCTGACTACACCTTTAAGTTGATGTACTAGCGGTACAGGGCTGGTGCACAGGGAAGGCATGTGGCCGATGCTGGCTCGGTGGCCAATGAGTGCAGGGATGTAGCTAGAGGTGTGAGCACGAGAGCACTGAGGCGTCCATGTGTGCTGTGACCGTCGTGTGTGCTTTGAGTGGATGATTAACACAGAAGAAAGTCATTAAAGTGTAACTGCACCCTAAATTGTATATTTGGAGCTGTAAACTAAAGACAAAACTGTGACGAGACACATAAATGCTAGTGTTAATATCGATAACATTACAGTTTTCCAAAAAAAAAAAAAAAAAAAAAAAAAAGGGATTTTATGGTCTGATAATGGGACACACACACTACGCAGCATTCTGTGGAACATGTTAGCCAGAGGGTTGACCGACACACACACACAATGCAGCACTAGGAGGGGGCCGTGTGACACAGAACAAGATGCTGATCTTTACTGTGTGCGCTGGAGGAGGGCTGACCTCTGGTGGTCGGCAGCATGTCGGACAGGCCCTGCCACGCTGTCACCATCTCAGGGTTCCTCTGGTCCGCAAAGTTCTTCCAGATCCTTAATGCTCCGTCGTCTGAGAGGGGGAGAGAGGGAGAGAGAGGGGGGGAAGGGGGGAAAGGGGGGGAGATAGAGAGAGGGAGTGAGAGAGAGAGGGGTAGAGAGGTAGAGAGAGGGGGAGAGGGGGAGAGGGGGAGGGAGAGATGGAGTGAGAGAGAGAGAAAGAGAGGGGGGGGGGTAGAGAGAGCATGAGAAAACGAGAAGGGTCACAATATTGAATAGGATATTGAATAGGGAGGAACCAGAAGAGAGAAAATGGAATATGTGAGAGAAAGGATGACTAAAGAAAGAGCTCTGTGGTTGCACATGGACAGCACAGAGGAGGGTCAGGCAGTGCAAAGCCAAGGAATGAATAAGACAATGGAGGAATAGATTAAAACACACGCCACGCAGGTTCTTAATGGGTAAATATGAACACCTCACCAAGCACGCCATCACCATGAAAACACAGGAGCGCTTATCGAACGATATCATAAATAAAACCTATTGTCTTTAATAGGTAAATGCCGACACAGAAGCAAGCGATGATACAGTATAATAACTATTATAGAAAGTAACATTCATAGCTTCACTTCCAGCAAATAAAAGGTTTCTCTTCGATTCCTCACACAAAATCTTTTAAAAACAGAACCAGCATATTTACTTATAATCCCTCTTACAGTCGTTTAGTTTTTATTTGCACATTCAGTATTTACTAATTCAACATTGATTCCTTTCCTGCATCCCAAAGTAATGAAGAGGTTATTGTTGCCACATGTTTGCAACGTGTCAAATGCAGGCTGTGCATCACAGAAAACAAGACAAATGTACGCATCAAATGTGTGTCGTTTGCTAGCTTGATGGATGCAACAGCCGCCGGTGTGACAGACCTAAAGACATGAAGGTTACTGCCTCTGCTCTATTCATGAGCAATGAAGAGCAAAAACAAGTTTGTGTCTGCGTCTGGCAGGAGGAAATCAACATTTGACGGTTATTAATCACAAGCAGGAAAGCCACAAAGGAGTCTCATTTTGACATTTCAAGTCAGTGGGAATTAGCATGCAACCAAAACAAATGTGTGTGCAGAACTGTCGTGTGTGTGTGTGTGTGTGTGTGTGTGGGTGTGCATGTGTGTGTGTGTGTGTGTGTGTGTGTGTGTGTGCGTGCGCGCGTGCGTGCGGAGAGAAAAGGGGACAGTGTGTGGATCCTCAACCTGTGGCGGTGAGGAGCAAGGAACAGTCGTGTCCGTTCAGGTACTCCATGGCTGTGATGCGCGTGTAGCGAGGGTTGCCGTTATAGAAGTAGTCCAGCCTCTCCCCTTTCTCCCAGTCCCAGAAACTGTGAAAAGACGAGAAGATTCAGACGCCCGGTCACTTTATAACACACACATCACATCGATGCAGTGAATGAGGACTGCACACTGTTGGCTCTGACCAGATGCTGTCCTTGTCGGCCACGGCAATGCAGGCGTTGAAGGGATGGAACTTGACCACAGAGGGGACGCCCGGGTTGCGGTTGATGAAGATCTGGTCGTCCAGATGGGTCACTCCTGTGTGTGTGTGTGGAGGGGAGCGGTGTTACACATGCAGCATTGTGTGTGCCACTGCCCACCACAACGGTCCTCATTAAAGTGTTGTGAAACTGAGGGTACTTTAAAGTGAGCATACTGAGGATATCATAATAATTATTAAATAATAAAATAATAAATAAATAAATAAGGAAAAGCACAATATTTCGCTCATTGCCATTTTGGCCTTCTACTTTGTCATAAATAAGTAATGTGAGGTGAGACAATATGTTTGTATTTGGAGATATGTGAAGAATATGATATTTCCTGCGCAGAAGCTGTTAACCTTCAGAATGTTTACTTCAGGAGCATTAGACAGCACCAACCACAACGTATTCTTGGTAAGCTGAAAGGCATTCACGCAAAGAATGTGGACAGAAAAATATTTTATCAGAAGAAAAAAATAAAATAATGTAGAAATGAAACGCGTTTCCTTACTGAAGGTTTCTGTGCCTGCGTGTTGCTTTGCAACACACAACTGTAGACGACCGTCTACCCCACAGGATGTTAAAAACACTTCAGTCTCACAAGTCTTAAAAGGGACTCCTCTCAGTCACGCCGTCGTGCCCACAGAACCCCAAATAAAAGCCCCCCCCCGGCTGTTTGTAAACAGATCTGCTTGAGCGTGAGAGGAGCACTGGATGGTAAAAGGAGCCCTCACTCTCGCTTGACAAACTGACAAAATCAGACTTGCTGTTTTGAACTCCAAACTCTGACAGGAGTGTTCTCCTGCATATAGGCACTGTTATACAAATTAGAGGAATGATGTACTTCAACCCTGCAAGCGCACACACACACAAACAAGCACGCACGCACGCCCCGGCAAACTCTCTTTGGCCGTTGTCTAGAATTCCACCTCCTTCCTTATTCTTGCATTTCTCCCACCACCCTTTCCACTCAATCCTCTCTCTCTCCCTCTCTGAAGGTAGCGGACTGAATGAGGGCAGATTTACTACGCCTCTGCTTCAACACGGCTGAGGACTTCTTTAGGGGGTGTTTTGGGGACAGGGGCGGGGGGGATAGCAATGATGAAGTGAGTAGAGAGAGATGTTCGTGAGTGAACCCTCTCAGCTCTGACGCAAGCTGCATGATTAGTTGTTGCGCGTGTGTGCGTGTGGGAAAGGGGCTGCCGATGACGTACGAGGTTTAGCCATTTTATCAGATTATATCTAAACTTGCACATACAAGCACAATGGTCTGCTTGGTGCAGTAGCTAGGTCATTAGAGACAACAGTGTAAAGTTCTAAAAGAACAATCCTCAAAATACAATAATGTTAGCTAGTTATCTAAGACAAAATGACGTGCTCAAATGCTCTCTTCACATTCTAAAATAGCTGGTTACTTGTATGCAAAATAATTGAATTACCTCTTGAAAATTAGGTCTACAACATTAGCAGTGTTTGCTATGTTAAATATATAGTATAATTTAGCTACATAAAAAGCAGCTAAATTATGTTGATAGGTTTTAATCACAAAACACAAAATAATTACCAAACACTGAGACCTCAATATTTACAAATATGTATTGTATACAAGTAACAATTTCACTATGCTGCATCGAATACTAATTACGGCTGAAGTCAACAACTTTATGTCGCTCTGTCGATTATTGCCCATATATTACTTGGTCCACCCTCATTGATAAATCTGCAAATCATAAAATAGAGATGCTGGGCTTCCAGATGAAAAGAAAAACACAAAGATAGCCTATGGCCAATAAACAATGAGATCTGTTTTTATATGCAAAAACATTTACCTGGAAGTCTGGATTCCGGGTGGCACCCAAAATGATAAACGCCTGTTGTCCAATTAACATCGATGTGTGTGTGTGTGTGCCATTTAAACAACAAGCGTACTTCAACCTGCCATAGAATCCTATTAAAGCCTAGCTTCAGTAGCAATCTATCTGCTTCCATTGGTCCAGTTGTAGCAAAGAAGCCTGCTACACTGTTCGTGAATGCAGATTCAGTAGGGATGAATTAATAACGGGTTCAAGAAGAGATACAGTGCATGTGTTTTACACTTACACATCATGTAATGACTACTGTGAATAGCACGGTTGTCATGAAACATGAACATATATCAATATATTTCTAACTCAACTGTATTTAATTTAATATTTGTAATTACCATTAGTATTGTTATGGCTCCTACCAAACCCAACACGAGACAACACTCATTACAGATTAGCCAACACAAGTGGCTGAATATTGACAGTACACTGGAGAAAAATATCAGTATACTGCCAAAGTTGCTATGGTAACAGACACTGCTTGCTGCCTTGCCTCCACTGACAAACACTTCACCTCAAATGCTTTCTACAAACTACATAACATGTTGAGATGTCTGCTGAAAAACAGACCACCGAATACATCCGTTCTATTATTTTAGTGTAATAGAACTAGAAATAGTAAAAGTGTAATAAATGTGTTTGTTTTGGTTGTGCAGCGGGTACACCAAATAGCTATATCATTTTAATTATGAATTATGAATCAAAGTTAATAATCACAATCAAAATTCATCAAGACATCAAAGGCATTAATCAAGTGCGCGTGCGTGTGCGTGCGTGCGTGTGTGCGTGCATGCTTTCTGACCTCTCTGTGTGATTCGCTGGCTCTGTCTCCTCACACGGGCGTTTCTCAGGAACCTCCACTGTCTCTCCATCCTCACCTGGCTCTCCAAGTCATGCTCCTCTGGAATCTGTGTGTGCGCGCGCGCGCGTGCGTGTGCGTGTGCGCGTGTGCGTGTGTGTGTATGCGCGTCAGTGAGAGAACGGAAGAACAAAGGAGGATGGGGAAGGGGTGGGTGAGGTTAAGAGAGAGTCAACATAAAAAGAATATGGAGGAGAAAGTACAAATCCTGTAGCTACAGTACTACAAAGGCAAGTCACATCTGGTCCTTGGCCTCCCAGATCCCTCCCAAACAACCCAACTGCTCTTTCCACCTCTTGGGGGAATGCAGTGTGTGGACAATGAACCAGGATCACCTTTCTACAGTGACACTGAGCTTCCATCCATTTGTTCATCTCTTTGTTCAGGTAATCAACTTCAGCTCTATAGCCTTGATGTTTCTAATAAATAATAAATTAAGCCAATAGGGTTTTTTATTTTTTTTTTACCAAAGTTGTCATGGTCACTGATAATCTGTACAGTGAAGAGGTGGCAAACCATTTTCTGGGTCAGACTCAGACAGTTGCTGAAAGGGATTCCAGTCACCCAAAACAACAAACCAAAACAAGGCGGTGGGAATCAATCCCCCGATTAACTTTAATGTCCAAACTATCAAGTTCAGTCAGGACCACGATTAGTCAAAATAAAGGATTTGATTTGCATTGTAGTTATTTATATTTGACCGTCAAAAGACCCCCCCCCCCCATAGGGTACAGAACAGAGCAAACATCAGTGACAGAAGACATTGTGTAAGACAAAGCATACAGGGGCTTGGGGAGGTTGTGGGACGCAAAGGGTCTTGCAGTGGAAGAGGCAGGAAGGAGGCGTAGCCATCTTAAATTATTAACCTATTATGAGGCTTTCCCTCCTCGAGGAGAGTGGCAACGTCTTCGGCAAAACTGTCAAGTCAGTGGTCTCCTCCGTGATTGTGAAGCCTACTGAATTGGACTGAGAGACCATTTAAAGGTCCTTACCTTTGATTTAAAAGGTAAAGTCATCTGTTGCACTAAAAGTAAGCTAATGCACTTTTTGTCAAAAAAAAGTTTTGGCATTTCGTTAGTTTTCTGGCTCCATAAATAGTAAACAAAGTGGCGAACACCGCGCATATCAACAAAGCCGAGACACTATTCTTTGCTTCACAATGCATTTCGACCGCCGCAGAGGACTGTGGAGCGATAACGTTTTGATTCTAGAATGATTGACCTTACCTATAACAATATGGCTGTTAAAGGGGAATTCTTTCTTGTTTCTGAAAATTCTATTCATGCTAATGCTGTGGAAATATCACAGGGCATACCAGGGCTTTTCCTGCCTTGAGGAGAGACTATAATTCACTTGCTTGTTTGGCCATTTGGCACGCCATGCACACCCCACAGTGCAGGTATATACGGTAATAAAAGAGAAAGAATGTGCTGCAATAAACCAGGAAGTGAATCCTCCTAGTTAAACACAAGGACACACACGCATCATTGGATACATCTACAGCACTACCATTACAAGACGAGGAAGAACATCATTAAACAAACACGGCGGTCAACAGGTAGGTCTCAACACATGTTGGAAAGGCACAGAGTTGACGACGATCCAATCCTCAACACCTCTGCGCACAAGTGCCTAATAAGGATGATCTAATCATGATCATCCATTTTCCAGCGCTTCAAAGGAGGCAGATATAAAAGACCCTTTCGGAGGCGCTCCCTCCCTTTTTACTTTCTTCCATCTTCCCTCATCCCCCCCTCCCTCCCCCCTCTATTCCCACCCCGAAAGGGAGAAAGCCCTTCTGACTAATTAGCATTCATCAGTGTGAGCCCTGTGGTGTAACCTCTAAAGGGAGAGTGTGTGTGTGTGTGTGGAGGGAACTGAATAACAGCGCGTGATTAGTGATGAGGCAGAGGAGAAGAACGTTTTGATTCACACCACAGGTCAACTCGTATCCCGGCACGGCATCGCGGATCAGTGATATACGGCATGAAGGCTAACATACGGCACTGGAAGGAGTCTGTACGTTATCATGCGCTGTGCGTGCGCAGTGAGCGAATACGCGGGTGCACATCAGTGTTAATAGAGGGGGTGGATGTTTGTAAAGGGAGCGGTGCAGCGCAGCACGTGAGGCTGGCTACTGACGTGCATTTACTGAGCGTATTTCCCCAGCATAACGTCACACTGCACGTGATGCTCATTGGACCCTACATAGCCCCCCCCCCCACACACACACACACACACACACACACACACACACACAGCGCTACGGTACAATGCATGGACCACAACATATTTTGTTAATCGTAGTTTCTTTAAAGGTGCAGTCAGTGATGCTGGAGAAAGCTTGTTGATATTTGAACTTATCGACACAAAAACACTCTCTCCCCCGTCAATGCCACAGCTCGCTCAGAAGCTCCGCCCACCAAATGCGACACACATTGCAAAGGGTAGCATAGCTGTTGTTTGTGCGGTCTGCACCACTTTGTGCTCCCATTTACAGAGCCTGGGCTGTGTAGAAACAACAGACAGAGATATTCTCTGAGTACATTAGCTTTCAAACGCTGAATTCACCTTTACGTTAGCTTTCTACACCACCACCGGTGGAGCAGCCATGTTACACAGAGAGAGGTTTTACAAAACACACGGGGCACAAGCGGCGAGCTAGAGAGGACAACCGCGCATACGGTCACGTGCGAGAGTGGTGCTTGGAAAGACAGCGGACAGATGCCAGTTGAATCTGCTGAAAGAAACAGAAACTGTGGGTCTCTCTGTGTGTTTAACAGTCAGACGGTGCACTATCAAACTCCCACGTGTGTGTGTGTGTGCACGCGTATGCCAAGGTGAGAGGCAGTGGTCCTGGAGCTATGGTCTTGCTCTGTGACGGCTGGTAATATGACTAATGAGACTCTGAGGTGAATTCTAGCACATGCTTACCCATACAAGCCAATGCACACTTTTAAAACTTTGGCTGTGGATAGACAGCCTAACCACCCCCCACATTCAAAAATTACCTTGGCTAGCATTCATACAATACATTACTTTTTATTTTCACAATGCTTAAGACAGGAACACACAAATCTAATTATCGTAAAACACACATTTAGTTATATCTTAATTAAAACTATTTCTAACTTGAATCATGTAGCATTGGCTAACCATGTAGCAATAGTAATGAGCCATTAGATATGGTAGCTACAGTAATATTATTAATGTTGTGATTAATTAATCTAATTATTCACATAAATTAATATTTGCATTTTGCTCCATTTTCTGTGACCAGATGTCAAGGCAATGACAGTTAAATTCTGCATTACATTTTGACCTTATAACTCTAGAGTGCCATAATTAGAAAACAATTATCTATTCTCCAAAATGAGTGTCCAGCCTCGTGGGATAGTTTTGACAAGTGACAGCTGACAACAATGGTTTTGTCCAAAAGGAGAATGTCCATGTCACATTCTCACCTATACGCTACCAACCCAACCTGCATGGTTCTCTGCAGCAACAGCACTGTCACACACATGTGCGAAATTGTCAGCAGCCAATATTCCTCTCTTGCTCACTTCCGTTC
Organism: Amblyopsis hoosieri; assembly: GCA_027564755.1. NCBI lineage: Eukaryota > Metazoa > Chordata > Actinopteri > Percopsiformes > Amblyopsidae > Amblyopsis > Amblyopsis hoosieri. The sequence goes on along the minus strand of JAODUE010055070.1, from coordinate 2,878 downwards.
TATGCGAGCGGAGGAGAGAATAAAACCTTTGCTTCATGTGGCGAGGCGAAGTCGCATCTTCCTTTCTTCCAGAGTTCAACACAGGGGACCTTTGACCGCTGACTTTGCAGCCTCAAGCAACAGCAAGGAAGCATGTGTGGTTGACCCATAGAACTATATACGTAGCGCTGCAAAATCTAACCATAGAAATACGTGTAACTAGCCGGTTTTATTTTCCTAATAATAACTGTGAACTTCCCCCTCCACATTTTCTCTTCACAAAACAACCACTCGTGTCAAAACTGCTTATGTTATGTAACAAATCAGTCACACGCACGCTACAACCAGGAAACAGAGTTCCGTGTGCGTCACCTCCTGCAGGTAACGTGTTATTTTGACAGCCCTAGTAAGAAGACATTGCAGTCTCTCAACCTCAGGCGGGATGAAAAACACAGGCCAGAGTGCAGCGTTGTTTAAATGAATCGTTTCAATGACATTTCCATGAATGATGCCTCCATAACTATGAAATAGCTCTAACATTTTACACTGGTCAGGTCACAAGAAGAAGTGCTTTCCCAAGCTGTACCACGCTTTGCAAAGGGGACTGAAATAAATGAGAATACTTAATATATTGAGAATAATGAGAAATATCTCAACGTTTGAGGTTTAATTCCTCAAACGTTTGTGTTTCCTTTTTTCTTCCATTCCTGCTAGATAGTTTAGACTTGGTGTGTACATTTTATAGCAAAGATAGCTGTTAAAAGAGGGCAATTGTCTTGTTCTCAAATGGTTTCTCCAACGTAATATAAAGAGAATGGTATGCGTATGCTATAGCCAACTGGTTTTATGGTGCACAGTTCAGATGATACCATAATATTGTTTTCTCCAACTGGTTTTATGGTACCCAGTTTAGATGATACCATAATATTGTTTTCTCCAACTGGTTTTATGGTGCACAGTTTAGATAATACCATCATATTGTTTTCTCCAACTGGTTTTATGATGCAGTTTAGATGATACCATCATATTGTTTTCTCCAACTGG
>JAODUE010055059.1:0-17401 GCA_027564755.1 Amblyopsis hoosieri | reverse complement strand
TATTTTAAAGCTACCCGGTTCTTGACATTTTGTTTTCGGTTCCAACTTGGAACCGAGTTTCGGTACCCAACCCTAGTGCACATCATATAGATGTGCCATGAGAAATAGCAATACACAGAACCAGTACAGACTATGTGGACATGTTGCGTAACTTGCGTTGTGCAGCCAGCTACAGCATTGTAGCTGTCACTGTATGGACCACATGCACAGTTGTGTTTCAAATATTTTGTTTTCTTCATTGTTTTATTTACGGTCCTGGGGGTGTTATAACATACAGTACTCTAGAGCATACTTTTAATTAAGATGTGTGAGTACATATGCTTATATTATGTACATTATTAATAATAAATAATATGATCAATCAAACATCAAGTGTGTGATACATACAAAACATCTAGTCATTCCAGTGATCGTTAAACCATTCTGAAATTCTGAATGGTTGTTTTTCAAGCGAGTTTCTGTAACATGTATGCTAGTGCTCTATGTAGAAACGTATAAGGAACTTTTAGTGCATTTTTTTTGGAACTAGTACCTGGAATGCTGACTAGTATCCAACCATTTCATGCCCATAGACATTCGAACATGGCTGCATGGGTAGGTCAGACATGAAATTCAAAACCAAGTATACTCATTGTCAATCCTCAAATTGCAATTTAAGCAGTGCATATGCATACCTAAGCTCACTGTTCATAAAGCAGATTAATCAAATGATTACATGGCAGTACTTACAGACATGTTTATTAGAAGTCTCTGTTCCTGTAATAAATATGGACTTTGGTTACACAGGCCTCAATGTTTGACCAGGAAAAGGGGTTGTGTTAAGATTTGAATTTATTGTGCAATATATCTGAAAGGTAAAATTTAGCCATGTGTTGTAAACAAGTTAATTACATTTCATATTTATTATTCGTTTGATATGTTCTCTATTTTATGTGTTTTTTCTCTTACACTGTGAAACAATTTAATAACTACAATTATTTGGGCTAGCCAAAACCACAGCAAGTGGGTTGGATGATTCTCGCGAGAAGTCATAAATTGACAACATTGTAAGTGGCTGGCTGCTAGCTTTGGAGACGGTAGCAAGTAACTCAAAATGTTCTATGGTTCTAGCATAAAGATGAATGGTTTTAGATTTACAACTTCAGGTTTCAACTTTAAATGTATGTGAGTACGGTAGTGCACCTATGTATTAGTATGCCTACCGTACACATGTTATTAAATGTAGACAAGCGGGGATCAGCTGTCCGTTTTGATAGCTTCGATGCTTAGCATTGCACGTCTCTTCCACAACAGCGGTCTTGCAGATTGTATCGGACCTAAACACTACATGTAAAACCGAACAATTCATTTACTTCAAAGATAATTCGGTTTACAATCTAATATGGCAGAGGGGGAGTCCTCTGGGGAGTTTTCCATCTCATTGACGAGCTCGACCCTTCCGCCACCGCGGACTCGTATCTTTAAAATAATTGTGATCGGGAACTCTGGTGTCGGGAAGACCTGCCTTACCTATCGGTTTTGTGCAGGTAAGTTTCCAGAGAAGACCGAGGCCACAATTGGTGTGGACTTCAGAGAGAGGGTAATAGAGATCGACGGCGAGAAAATCAAGGTGTGTGCATGATATAGTGTGTTTAAGCCGTTACTAGTAGCCTACAAACAATTCATTCGTTTTGCATTCGTATGTATCGTGTAAACATTTACGATACGCCGATATACGATCCAGTGTCATGTAGTTAACAATTTCCATCCACACCCAGATCCAGCTGTGGGACACAGCTGGCCAGGAGCGCTTCCGGAAATCCATGGTGCAACACTACTACCGTAACGTGCACGCAGTCGTCTTTGTCTACGACGTTACCAGCGTTACCAGTTTCCGAAGCCTTCCAGCCTGGATTGAGGAGTGCAAGCAGCACGCTCTGGGCACGGAGGTGCCACGCATCCTGGTGGGAAACAAGTGTGACCTCCAGGACTCTGTTCAGGTGGGAACAGATGTGGCGCAGCAGTTTGCGGATGCCCACTCCATGCCTCTATTTGAAACCTCAGCCAAGAATCCCACGAATCAGGGCAGCCGCGGGAACAGCGACCACGTAGAGGCAATTTTTATGACAGTTGCCCACAAGCTAAAGTCGCAGAAGCCATTGATTTTGAGCCAGCCGCCACAGGTTGGGGCTAATGCAGGCACTGTTAACCTCGGGAGGGGGAAGAGTGTTTGTGAAGACGGCACAAGCGGCTGGGGTTGCACTAGCTGCTGAGCCAGCGTTTCTTTTTGACCCATGTCCCCCAAAAGTAGTGGTTTACACATACACGAGGTCATGTTGACCAGGATAATAACATAAGATTAACATTTAATAAAACCAGACAGACAAAGTAACAACAAGGATTATTTCACAAAATTGATCTTGGGATTTTGCAACCTACATGTTAACAACTGGTGTGTTATATCCATCTGGGAGAAATTGACCTCAGATGCATTTAGCAAAGGGTGATGGATACAAACTATTTGGGATCATTCACAAATGGGTTTAAACATGGTTTCAATTGTGTATGTGTCACACATAGTCAAGGAAAAGTGCTAGAACTCATGATTAGAAAGTCCTAATACAAGTTATCATGTTTCACGTTTCACCTATGGAGCACCAAGGAAAATAAACTGACCTAAAATAACCAGACACAGATTATAATTAATTTATATAATAGTGAAGAGCATATACCCCAAATTGTCTTACGGTTTCAGCCTTTTAGGTGTTTAAGTTATAAATGAATGCCTGTAACCATACTACTAATTTTTTATAAATATATTTACAGTATGCTCAAAATCTGTCCAGCGGTTTACATCTACAGGTGCAAATCTAAAGATAAAATAATTGTATGGTCTAATAGTGATTGGAGACAAATGTATTTTTACTTCAAACCACGATCAACCATAAGCAACCATAAAGCAAAGTTATTTTAGTTTAATTACAGTATATTCTGCTTTATCCTTTAGTACCAGGTTCCATCCAGTGTTACAGAATACAAACCATAATTTAGACCTACAATTAAAGTTTACTGCTTTAGAGGCTACAGCATGTGCTTAAAGACAAGAATGTTTAATCACATAATAAAACAGCGTCTGTACAACTTTATATACTGTACTGTCTAATGCAAAAAAATGGGGGGGCTTCCATCTAACTGTGGTTATGTTCTGTAAATTAGAATTGTATTTTCTCATGTATTCTGCCTTACCTCCACTCCACTGCTGTAATAAATATAAAGACTAGAGAAAAAGTGTTTATGTGTAAATACAAGGGCCTTCATTAACTAAGCACTCTGTGAACCAATATGAATTCCAGAAAAAGCGTTATGTTAAATGTTCAAAGCTCCCATTGCTGAAGCTGCGGCAGAGAGCTGTGGTCTTAAAGTTTTAGGTGTGTCAAGGGGCGGTAACCCTCAAACCATATGGCGTAGGCGGGGTTAACTGCTTGTGCACATACAACAAAATGCTAAACATGCTAAATTACATGTTTATTGGGATGTATGAATGCACGGCAATTGTTGATACGTGAGGTCTCAGCTCTTTACTCTAGCAAGGATCCTGGTGGGGGCCTGGGAATATGCCCTTCCCGTACATGTGTTTTGGGGCTCTGGAGAAGACGTATGACAGAGTCCCCTGGCAGATAATGTGGGAGATGCTGCGGGAGCATGGGGTGAGGAGGTCCGCTTTAAGGGCAATCCAATCCCTGTATGTCCAAAGTGAGAGCTGTGTACGGATTCTCGGCCGTAAGGTGAACTCGTTTCAGATGGGGGTTGGTCTCCACGAGGGCTGTGCTTTGTCACCAAGGCATGTCCAGCTGGGAGGAGGCTTCGGGGAAGACCCAGGACTAGGTGGAGAGATTATATCTCCACATTGGCCTGGGAATGCCTCGGGATCCCCCAGTCAGCTGGTTAATGTGGCTCGGGAAAGGGAAGTTTGGGGTCCCGTGATGTAGCTGCTTCTGCTGCAGCTGTCCCCGTGACCAGTTTCATCTTTCTCTCCTGACTAGTCTCCCAATTCCTGCCGCTGAATAACATCCCCACAGCATGATGCTGCCACCACCATGCTTCACTGTAGGGATGGTATTGACCAGGTGATGAGCGGTGCCTGGTTTCCTCCAGACATGACACTTGGCATTCAGGCCAGAATTCAATCTTTCCTCAGACCATAGAATTTTCCTTCTTACGGACTGAGAGTCCTTCAGGTGCCGTTTGGAAAACTGCCTTTTACTGAGGAGTAGCTTCCGTCTGGCCACTCTACCATACAGGCCTGATTGGTGGAGTGCTGCAGAAATGGTTGTCCTTCTGGAAGGTTCTCTATCCACGGAGCAACCCTGGAGCTCTGTCAGAGTGACCTTGGTCACCTCCCTGACTAAAGCTCTTCATCCCCGATTGCTCAGTTTGGCCGGGGCGACCAGCCCTAGGAAGAGTCCTTGTGGTTGTTAATTTCTGCATGATGGAGGCCACTGTGCTCATTGGGACCTTTAATGCTACAGAGATCTTTCTGTAGCCTTCCCCAGATTTGTGCCTCGATACAATCCTGTCTCGGAGGTCTACAGACAATTCCTGGGACTTCATGGCTTGGTTTGTGCTCTGACATACACTGTCAACTGTGGTACCTTACAGATAGGTGTGTGCCTTTCCAAATCATGTCCAATCAACTGACTTTGCCACAGGTGGACTCCAATCAAGTTGTAGAAACATCTCAAGGATGATCAGTGCAAACAGGATGTGCCTGAGCTCCATTTGAGCGTCATGGCAAAGGCTGTAAATATTTTACATTTAACTTTTTTATTTATTGTTTTTTTAAAGTTTTCTAAAAACTTTTTTCACTTTGTTATTATGGGGTATTGTATGTTGAATTTTGAGGAAATATATATATATTTGAATCTATTTTGGAATAAGGCTGTAACGTAAGAAAATGTGAAAAAAGCGAATTCCGGATGCACTGTAGACTATACACGGTGATCAACGTGGGTGGCCTGCCGTTGCCGTTTGTTGTACGGCTGTGTTGCTGTGTATCAGTGGGGTAGTTTTTTTTGCCAGCTAATTTCTTTGTAATGCTGTTAAACAGTATAGTGTATGATTTCACTGCTTTCTCTGGACCCTGTGGCGTGTCCGGAATGTTTGAATTGAGTGGGCGCAGAAAAGTTTAGGGAATCTTTAATTGTTAACCTTCATCGATACAATATGTGCATTTAAGATTAATAGCCTACATTATGTAGTCTATAATGAATTAGATAATTATTTTACCTCTTTCAATGTATACTGGCTTTCTCCTCTCACTGATGCGCCTCAGCGCACACTGTGCACAATGAATGCGCACTACTTTGACTATTTTGAGACAAAATATGCAAACCATGTCTTATCGCATAGTCCAACGCCGCCTCCTGGTGACATATAACAACACATTCTGGCATTTGAAATTCTTTTGTGACTTTTCCTTCTGCTATTACTATTATTATTGTTTATTTTATATAGGCTATATTGGGGTGCTACCCATCCCATCCCTGGCACGGTGGAGTGCACGAGCACCACCCTAGCCTCGGTTATAGCGCTCCGTTCATGCGCGCCGCCGCGACCGACGCTGTGCACGGAGACGGAGCTACGCCTCTCCACTCTAGCATGTTGTGGCTTCAGATATAAACACAGACCACCCCTTTTCTAGCAGTTCAAGTTCCTCGGCCAACCACGCTCACCCTCATCGCCCACACTGAAGAGCCGTGCTCGAAGCAACGATTACAGGAAAAGAGGGTTTCCAGGATGGAGGTAACAACAAAATATTCTGTGTATATAAAAAAACATTTATGAATTAATTAATGTTATCATAACTTGCAAAAGGCATTGTAAAATATGATGATTTCGCACGTTATGGTATTTTCTTGCGTGTGATGGTCTACAAATATTGGCTGTCATCCCATGTCAAGAAGTCTTTAATTAAATACGATTTGGTTGTAGCCTTCAGTAGGCGTACACATACCAACTTGCAGTGTTTTTAACCACAGCGTGAGAGACAGGAAACGTGGAGCTGACAAAACATCTGTCAAAATCCACTTATGGTTATGGCTGTGATAAAACGGGTGCAGTACATAAAACACAATATTTTAGCAACGACGGTGTTTTTATGTAGTTTTTTCCAAATGTAAGTTTTCCCTTTTTAAAATAAAGGTAAAAGCTCAATGGTAACTGTCTTTGTTAGCCTGTCTACTAATTGAGAGTTGGCCCATTGGAGACTTCAAAACAATTTCATATAAAAGTGAATGCTTGTAATTAAGTCTTTATACTGAGCTTTGCACACATCTGTTTTTTGCAAGGCAGAGATGTTCTATGTATTGTTAACCTCAGACGTATAACCTCATTCTCAAGTATGTCATGCATTGAATGTTTTGTGTGTTAAAAAAACATCTATACAGTAGCCAGTCCCCTGTTCTTAATGACTTAATGAGCCACAGGATGAACATCTCTCATATGGCAGGTCTATATGAATTCTCATATTTGCATATATGATATCCCTATGTGATGTTAGAATAAACATTAGAGAATTAGGCTAACTGTTCAGGGGGGGGTCTGCAACCCCTACAGTGACTCCCTGTGTCTTTGATAAACAAAACAAAATCCCCCCCATCAAATATCATATTATATTGACAGCCTGTGTCTTCTGATTTCACCAGTATTCAAATGAATCTAGTCCACATTCAAAATTGTGAGTGCACAGTAGTTGGGCATACGCTAGAATATTCGTTTTTCAAGTCCCCAGAAATTTGCATTTAAGTGCTTTATTTTAAAAATATCTTTGCAGGGGTCAATCTTTGTCATTGATTTAAGGGGCATGCCCCCTAAGTCAATGACAATTGACAAAGTACTTACAAACGATGGCAATTTTTGCTGTAGTATAGCCTACAGCAGGTTGTCTCATTTTTAACATCTGATCATTGATGGTGAACTAACACCTAATCTTAATCATCAAGAAATATTGATCCTCAATAATATTAACATTGTCAGTACATTACCTACTGCAATAGCACGTAGATGCCTTTATATGGGTGTGCCTTCTGGATTAATTAAGAGTCGGTTGTGGGCGTTCATTTTTCACCTTGCCGGTGTGATCTTAGTGAAATAAGGACAAATGTTTCTACACCTTTCACATGGACTCTTTCATTAATTAATTGTTCAAAAGCTAAATATAGACAGAAGCTACAGTATGTCTATATTCAACAATATATGTAGGCAGCTGACTTCCACACTTGTTCAAAGTCAGTCTACCACAATTTGAAAGTAATGGTGTCGCAAATCCTCAACTGAGCACTTACGTCAAGGATATGTTCTTCTAACTGCCACATTTGGCTTTCAGAATTCTCCCATAGAGCTCCATTCAAAGTGGCATGCCTCTTCTATACATTGTCTCCGATTATAGGCAGGGTTATTCATTATTGAGAACGCTTGCTAACTTCAAGCTCAAATCAAAACAAACTCCTTCAGAAGCTCCGCCCTATACATTGACACGCATTGCGAAGCCTAGGGCATTGTTGTTGTGTGGGTATGCACCACTTTGTATGTGCTATATTTACAGAGCAAGGGCTGTGTAGCAGTACCAGATAAGCACAGAGAAGGATAATATAGCGGAATGCAAGGAGATATTTGGTGAATTTTACAAAATAATTATTATCTTAAAATGGCTGACTATACCTTTTTAATATTTCAGATGTCTTTTTATTTCCTATTCCTGAAAGTCATAAAAGTGTTGTTATAGCAAAAACCAGAACAAGTCTCCTAAACAGCATAAACAGCATTGCTCTACTGTGGGTCTTCTACAAATCTTTCTTACTTCCTTGTTTTAAATTCTTACTTCCTATTTAGTTCGGACTGCTGTATGATTTTCCATGGTGTTCAAATGTTTAGAAATATACATTCTTGTAAGGAGCAGTTTGCTACAGTATACAACTTTTTTTTTTATATAACTATTATTTGTCTGCTGGGGGCAGAATAACTATGTGAACTAACACCAGTTTTTATTTATTTATTTTAGAGGCAAAAAACATTGGCTTAGAAAATACGCATTCTTAAACTACACCCTCCTCCAAATAGAAGCTTTGTAATGATACTCTAGAGACCTTACACTACTACCACTTTAAGCTGGTACTGTAACCTTTAAAGGCCCGTAAACTAAACTATTCAGAGTCTGGGGCTGTGCTGCATGGCTGGCACGTGATGTGATTATCTCGTGAAGGCTTGTCGTCCTGCTAAGGTTGTATGGAACAGCGTGCCTGATGTCTGTCCAGGAAAGATTGCATGGGACTAAAACAGGGTGGAAGCATGTGAAGATATAGATAATGTAGAGGAGGGCAGTAATAAAGACCAGTGACTGTCACGGCAACACTGTTTTTAATATTGATTCCTTGACAGAAAAGTTTCTAAATATACCCGCTTCAATTTGTATCCAGAATTACCCATGTGTTTAAAACCAGTATTACAGAAATATTTATGTTTTGCTTTGGTTTGTACCTGTGAAATTGTCAGCCCCTCCCACATCTCAGCACTCCTGCTGCTACAGTATATAGTAAAGAAAAACATTTTTTTTATCTGCTGACATAATTAGTGTCACAGTTAGTGTCATAATTAGTCTGCAGTATTAAACTATAAACAGCTCTCAGCTTTGAACATGTATCAAGTTGCTCACCTGGGGTGGGGATTTTCTTAATCTCTGCTAGATCTATTCTTACCTGTCAAACAATGACCAACCTTTACAAAGATGTAACAACTTCTTTTTAGTTTAGTTTTGTTACAAATAAATAAATGTAGCTAATTGTTACATTTATGATAATGGTAAATGTCTGTTATTAACATTTAGTCATTCACTTTTTTCAAGTATTGCTCATGACTGATGATTTAAATACATATATGCAGATATTAGTCACTGTATGATATGTTGGTTGGACTCTAAATTGTTTAATTTCTATTTTTATTTTAAATAGTAATCAAACCTGGGTTGGTTATTCCTATGAAATGTGACATACTTCTTTTTACATAGGAACCAGTTTAATGTAAATGTCAATAATACAATATGAATCTAATGGTTTGGAAACCAGTTGTGAGATAAGGATTTGGTGGGAGGTGCTGGGAAAGGATGCAAGGCTCCAGTAAAGGGCGTAATCCCAAGGTTGTGCTGCACTACGCTAGCTGCTCTACACACCCATGCAGCTCCCACCCACTGGATCCACAGGCCAGATGGTTTCTGTCCTGGCCATTGCTAGTGGGAATACTACAGCAACACAAGCCAGAATCTCCAGCAGATGCTTGAGTCAACATTTTTCTTTGGAGTCACAGAAGTTTAAGCATTTGGGAGTAACTGCACTACATAATAACAACATGTTTACATTCATCGTGACTTTCTTTGATTTACTGTATATTGCTGACATTCAACTTCTATTCTCGGTGGCCACATAGACAGACGGCTGCATTTATCAGAGTGTTACATCAGAACAGACACCACATACATGCCTGGCTTTGCCACCTGTAGCTGACTCCGCCACCGCCACCTTTCTCTGTTGTGCTTCCGTTATAGCTAGCTAGTTTGAGTTGAGTATGTTCAGGAGCACCTGTGTCTCAGTTCCCAACTTGCCAGTAACACAGTCTCGCCTCACACTTTGAAAAGCGCTGACGTCACGAGTGCACGGTCTTGTGAGCTTCCTCAGAGAACTGGAGGTTATCAGCAGTTTTCTGCTGTGGGGTTTTTGACCTATGCTTGTGAAGTGTGTTCCTTCTTCCCTGCTGCTTGTTTAGTTCTGCATCGTGTTTATGTTTCCACACCCTACAGTGCTTGTCTGTGTCGACAGAACCTCCCTTTTCCCCTTGAACACGGCCACAGCAAAGCCTTCTGGGCCAGAATGTCCTTCTGAAGACCAGAATGTCTTTTGAAGAGTCTATGGGACTTATATATTGTGCACATTCACACACAGTCCATTTTCTGTACGCATGTGTGCTACCCACACGCACATATACAGTATGTAGTTGCATACGCGCATAGATTCATTGTTACATACATACATACTAACTAACTAACTAACTAACTAACTAAAGTGTGCCAGTGCGGGCAGTGAAAAAATGAAATATTTACATGAAGGCCAATCCAGCAACACATCATGATTTCCTGGAATGGCAGAGAGAGTGAGAAGACTGCTCTCTTTAGCATTTAACAAGTGCAGGCTGGGCGAGGACCGATCTGCGGTGGGGCTCCCGTTGGCAGAACACGCTGGCTTGTGGGAAAATGCAGTCCGCAGATTCAGACCAAAGCCATTATTCATGTAAGCTCAGCAAAGGGGCTCTTGCTGAACAGCTGTGCTCACTACCTTTCACTTATACTGTTCCTCGGCTCTGCTGGTTTAGAGAGAGTGTGGGGCTAACCATTCAGAGCTTAAGGGGGATGTCACTTCATCGCATAGTCATTTCTCAGAGATGGTTTGAGAGCTTGAGCTAAACAAAAGGTATAATTAGTTCACCAGTGGATTGCATGGCCAGTGATGGCATAACCATTGCTGTGTTGATCAAGATGGTTTGATGTCATGCGCTTCTTTCCCCCTGTGTCTGGAGAACGCAGACAATGCCGGTATTTGTGTGGACCTGGTCATCCGCTGGTCCTTCAGTAAACCTTGTGTCTCCATAGTTGCATGAATATTAGCACGGCAGTGCTTTTAAGGTACATTCCTTGATTGGTACAGTTAACCATTTTTGTTAGTGCCCTCCCAAAACCTGATTTCATAGAGGATAATTTTGCTGGGACAGCTCTGGGACACAGAGCTGGCTAACCACGTCAAGATCCGCCTACTTGACAGGAAAGGTATTTTGATTGACATGCACAACAACCAGTAACTCAGTGACAAAGTCTGACGTTAAACTTATGCAGAGAAATTTATTGAGAAACGTACCAACATGACTGTCTGTTTCCAGGTATTGTTCTGTTAGATAAGTAGGCTACTGTTAGTGATTAAAATAAATGTACTGAAATAAGTAAATAAAGCAGGCTACTGCACTAGTGTCGCACCGAAATTACACATACAGACTTTGTGAGTGACAACGCTAACAGCCAATGAACATCTACTTCTCAATTTCGGAAAGCGCTGTCAGGTTTACAGGGGTCTATGCATCAGACGTTCATCACAGAGTTGCTTATGTGGTGTAGTGCTAACGGACGGAAGAGGCTCAGATGTCTCAAAGGGCCGCATCCGGCCCCCGGGCCTGACTTTTCCCAGGTCTGAGCTCGGGTATAACCAGCAAGATTGGCCATTTTTGTCTATTAATGTACTATATATTGTTGTTGTTGTTATAATAATAATAATATCGCACAGCTGCAGAATAAGTAGTCTAACGAGGGCCATACAATGATATAAAATGTCTGCGGACATCTATGAGACAATGTTCGCTAAATGTGGGTGCAGCAGTAAAGAGTTCGAAATTAAACCAATCCAATGGCTTTGTGAAGGCGGAGTTCAAAACGGGCTCAAAACAGGGTACGAAATAGCATTTTGTTAACCACGACCCGATTCTGTCATCGGAATTCTGCCAAGATGTTGTGATGCGTTGCTATTGGCAACCGTCTTCATTGGTTCCTTGTAAAGAAAAGCTCACAGTACAGTATGCCCGAGTGTATTACAGATATAGCTTGTGGATCAGTGGGAGTTCTTGGAATATCTTGTAATATCTATCCATGGGGTTCAGGGGTTACTGGTCAGAGGCAGGCTGTCTGTAAGGGCCTGAGGCTTGTTCCCAGGCCTAGAGCCTGGCTAGAGCTCTATCTGCTCCACAGCTGAAGTTTCCCACCCTTTCCCCATGAGCTCGTGGTCCCAGTTGACTCAAACCAACTGCCTATTACTGATACTCGACTGAAGGCTTATTTAAAACAGATGGCATGATGTGTTGATTTTGTTGTGTAACAGAAAAAGTCCCCCCCCCCCCCCCAGATACAAGAACCATGATTTTCCTGTGAGGTCATTTCAACTTTATTTTTATTGTTTTTTCTTTTCTTTCTTGTTTAGGCAAACTATAAGCGGTCACCTTCTATGCTGCATATACTAGAACACATTAAAAAACATAATGTATTTGTGCTTTAGGACCCAAACTAGCTAACCATAGGGTAAAGAGGGACATTCTTGTGAACATTACGCTCGTGTTTTATTTTTCAGTAAATGAAACCAAACAAAATTCAAACGGAACCTTGATTTTCCTAAGCATTTGATGAATGATTAAAACAAGCAAGACTGCACTTCCTGTGCCGTCAACACAGGGTTCTTAATGGAGGCGTTTGCTTTTGAGGGACAGGAAAGAGTTAAGCAACTATGGTTACAAAATAACGACAGAGGTTTAGGTGGTCCCTTGTGGTTAGTAGTTATCACATTTGACAAAACATAGCTCAGGAAAAGACTTGAGATATGGGCACAAAGAGCGTTTTGCAGAAACACTGGGGCCAGCCAGTTGATGCTGTAAAACATTTGGGTGGAGGGCGTGATGTAGTGAGGTCATGTGGGGAACAGAGTGAGAAAGGAAAATATAGAGCATGATTACGGTACAACAGGGAATGTGTTCATCTGTGTGGGGCTTTGTTGTAATAACATAGGCTGGGAGGACCCCGTTACATTTGGCTAACAGGTCAGATTATTGTACCGCCGATGGGTGTGTGGTGATTGGAAACTGCTGAAAAGCATGCTTTTTAGTGCCAATTGACCTATCCCAAGCCCCGCCTCTTTCACTTGTCCTACCTGGTTACTGTAACTAGAGGTGTGTTCAAGATAGGCGAACAGTGGCGAACGTTCATGGTGAATATGTTTGCTCTGAACTTGAATTTTTAACCATTTGCGTAAACATAAAAAAAAAATTTGATTTAAACTCAGGTTGGACAAAACACAGTAGAAAGCTATTACAGGAAAACAGACGGTAGACGGGATGTTCCGTCAGATTAAAGAAATTGCTCAACTGTTATTGAAGGATGTTCAAAAAGAGGCGGGGCTTGGGATATGTCAATCAAACAAGAGTTGAGAAGAGATTGGACCATGGAAGACACAGGGTGATGGAATAAGGAGCAGGGTTACATTAAAGGTGTAGTCAATTATTGCAAGCTAACTGTAAGCTAGTCTCAGCCTCTTCCGTTCATTAGCACTACGTCACATAGGCAACTCTGTGCTGAACCGTAGCCTACTAATTTTACAGATTTACAAGACAAGTAAACAGAGTCCTGTTGTTTAGTTTTCCTCATTGCAAGTTTAACGTCAGACTTGGTCATTGACTTACATAGTTGGCCGTCGTACATGTCAATCAAAACACCTCGCTTGTCAAGTAGGCGGGTACTGACGCAACACTGTGTACCAGACTTTGGGTATGCAAAGGTTGGCTTTGTGAGACTAAATGTAAGATAAAACACTTTTTTTGTCCAATTCAACAAATATCTCTTCGCACAGTGAATGTTGGTAAAAATGCTCTACTTCCACACAGTCCAAATAGCAACATAAACAAAGTGGCGAACTCCGCTCGTATCAACAAAGCCGTAGCACTACGCTTTGCTTCACAGTGCGTTTCGATGTGTGAGGTGCCCCTGCAGAGGACTGCAAAGTGATACTGTTTTGATTTGAGCTCGATATTAGTCTTTAACAAGACCAACACAGAGGAGAGAATGCAACAAAATCATATTTAGGAAGTAGCCTACTTAATGGCAGGAATTTGGGAGAGAGCCATAACCGCATTTTCAGTGATCATTGTGACTTAAAAACAGCACGTATACGATCACGAGTCAAATCTGCTCATACTTATTACTACTATGCTCAAGGTTTCACAACACCAACTTCATTAACGGAATAACTTCCATGCGAACGTCAGGAATGTTCTTCCAACTGCCACATTTGGTGTTTCATAGTGACAAGTGGCATGTCTCCTCTATATAGTGCCTCTGGTAGTAGGCTACTAGCACAGCCATGCATAGCTCAGATCCTTATCAGGCTGGTAACAAATATCCTTGGTTGACATAGTGAAACCTATTGTCACAATGCTTATATATAATTTGATGCACTTTTTATGTACAGGATGAGAGTCTGATTTATGAGGTAGGCCCGCACTCAGTATAGAGTAGTGTTGCACAGCTCTTAGAGATAAGCTTGTGATAAACGGAAATATAAATAAATTGGGGGAGGTTATTCAGTCGTGCATGTTAAGTGACAACAGTCAAAGCAACAGGCCTCAGCTTATCACCTACGCAGAGAGAGAGAGAGAGAGAGAGAGAGAGAGAGAGAGAGAGAGAGAGAGAGAGAGAGAGAGAGAGAGAGAGAGAGACATCTGAGGATAAGGCTTTAGGGACAGGTCTGACCTGTGGCATGTTGTGGTGTGATGGTAAACAGCTGGGCCTCAGAGGCAGGCAGACATAACTCTTTATTGGAAAAATAGGGAGATTCTCTGAGGCAGTGGTCTTCTAACTGTTTGAGCTAATGTAAGACCCTCGATCATTAAATGGTTGATGGCTTGTAGGGGTGGACACAATAAACAAGTTCCCTTTTTTTTTAATGCATAAAGTATCAACAAATAATGATTATACCAGGACCACTATCGGAATATAAAACCAGAAAGAATTCTCAACAGTTTTAAATCATCTCGCTACTCAACCCTAACCCATTTAATAGATCCCAAACGACACCCAACCACAGCTCTGGGATGGCTGCTGGTGAAGCTGTCCTTGTTTGCATGTTTTTTTTGCCATGTTTCACAATCTTTACACAATTTGAGTGAGGGAAGTAAAGTAGGCTTATTTTTGCTCCCAGTGATATTGTGAAACAGATATTACATGTCTGAATTTCAGAATGCTGTGTTTTGTGTTCAGCTTGTAACCGCCTGATGACAGTAATGAGACATACTATTTAATCTAAGGCAGTATAGTGATTCTGGTTCAGTTGAAACACATTACACACCATTCTTAATAATATGGGTGAAATATTGTCATCTGTAACTTTTTTTTATTTTTTTATTAGAATGTTTTAGTACATTTGTATTACTATCCTACAAGTTTGGGTAGTGGACAAATGTGTCAATGTATATCATTTAATAGGTAAATTATACATGCAACTCCTCTTTCTACATCTGATTGAAGATCTATGAATACAAATCTGAATTAGTTACAATGAGTATAAGAACAAATTTCTATGATAATTGCGCTAAGGTATGATATTTCTTGTGCTGCAATATTATGATTACACTTTTGCACAGAGGAAGTGAAAAAGTTATTGCGTCCTGCAATGATTCTACCGCAAAGGCTATTAGTGCTGCCTTCCTTACATCTGTGTCAAACTGGAGTTGCAACAAACTGGTCTTCATGGTTACTGACAGGATATGTCTGCAGTTTCTGTTCAGTCAATACTCAGTTATCTTCTTCTTATGTTTGTCCATAACTTTCCCAGAAGGAGTCTCCATCCAAGCCATCTGTGGCCGAGCTGGCTGGAAGGTTCAAAGGTCACGTTTTACCTATGCCAAATACAAACGATGAGGTATGGAAACTCCCATATGTATGTTATATGTGTAAAGCTTTCATATGGTCAATAATATTAATAATAATAATAATAATAATAATAATAATAAAATTAAAATATATTTTTTTAAATATATACAGTCTCTGGTTCTGTGTCTGCAACTACGTGGCTGGACTGTTACCAAACAAAACATAAACATCACACTAGCTTGTTACATAAGTTTTCACATTATCACAGGTCAGCTAATTTGTATCCAATACAGCCACGTTTGTATCATGTAGTCATCTACATTTGCCTGTTCCCATTTGTCACGCAGCCAGTGAAGTAAAATATGTTGAGTCACTTGAACAGCTTATCAGAAGTGTGTTGTGTTTTGAATTAGCAACTATTATTAGAAGAACACTTGTAAAGTGGAGTGATACATGCATAGTTAAAAGTCCCAGTGCTTAGACTGAAATATTGGCACTCATGGAATGCCTCTCGTCCAATCAAATCACTTAGTCTGAACCAACTGTTGTATACATATGTGTGTATGTAAGTATGTATGTATGTGTGTATATATGTATATATCTGTGTATGTATACATACAGTACTGTATACGGAACAAACATGATATACAAGCGTCTTGTGATTACATATTGTGTTTACAGGCAACTTGTTTTTACTTTTGTAGAGGCTGATTGGAAGAAGACCTCCGTGTTCACTGAAGCTGAATAGTCAGAAAGATGATGATGTTGATAAGAAGTCACATGTAAGATACCGTATACTGGTATACTATATTGTAACATGCTGTTTGCACACAACATACTCATGCTTTTGTTATTATGTGTCACAGAATATACTATATTTATCTATTTGTTATGCAATATAGTTTTATATTTGTTTTATAAGAGCTCATGTTTGTGTGTTCTTGTTTGGCAGAAACCCACCATTCCCTCGCCAAATCCCTTTAAAATGAAGATGAAGAGCTCCCCCATCATTGAGAAGCTGCAGGTTGGTGTGGTGTCATGTGGACTGAATATGGCACATAAAACAAAGCTGCTAGTATTATTAACAGGAGATGAGAGAGCCGGGGTAAATCAGCAGGCAGTGTCCTATGTTCTACAACATTACTGCCATCTAGTGGTAACCACGTGTCTGTGTTTTAGCTGTGTAGTGTGTGAAAGCTGGGGACGAAAGGGAAAGTCTTGTTGTAATTACTGTGCAAATCGGCTCAGATTGATGAGCTAATAGGATGATGGGTCACCTGGCCTCAGGTCAGGATAAACCGTCACCGGCCATTAGTTGGTAGTGCAGGAGGGCAGCCATGGGACAAAGATGCTGCCGTTGCTCTCTGTTCCTCTTCTCTCCAATGCAGGTAGGGTGTTCTCTGTCTTCTACGCTCAGGTGGTGCTGGAACAGAGACCTTATAGGGGGTTGTTTGGAGTGAAGGAGTGTGTTACTGGCTGGTGTTTTGGGGACCAGAAATCCCTTTATCGCTCAGGCAGACCTGCTAGAGGTTACTTACTTTCCTTTTCTTACTTAAGCATGTTGTTTTTGTTTGTATGATAACATGCATGAGAGGGAACCTAGTTAATATTATGAATTTACATTACATTGACAACAGCCGTCCAATATCTCACTATCGTTGCCATGCTTTAATACAGTTGTGCACAACAATAGGTGCTGAGGTAGTGGCTTACAGATTGTGTTGGGCCTCCATTCTCCTTTCTTCCTCCAGGCTAGGGGTGCACGATATATCGACTCAGTATCGTTATCGCAATATCAAGTTCAAGGTCAAGGTTATCTTTATTATCCCCGAGGGGCAATTTGTGTTAAAGCCAGCAGTAGTCACATAACAATAAGGAAATGACAAATAAACATTAACAGACAACAATAAATGACAACATTATGCA
>JAODUE010055048.1:0-17402 GCA_027564755.1 Amblyopsis hoosieri | reverse complement strand
GACAAATGTACTAAATGTAAGTCGCTTTGGATAAAAGCGTCTGCCAAATGCCGTAAATGTAAATGTAAATGTAAAATCTGTTCTTTACAACCTATAAAATGTTTTGCAGCTCTGTTTTGCATAATAATTTAATTATAATAATTAAATAATACAAATAATTTTAAGTAAAGTTCTATAAAAGTTATAGAAGCAAGCTATGTGGAACTAAACATTAGATTATCAAATCTATCTATTGCTGGTGGGCCAGTTATGGCTCACAGGCCGCCATTTGCCGACCCCTGAAATATGTAATTCCCTTCTTAGGCAAAGACTTCAGTAATACAGACTTACAGAACGTGGGCATAAAGGGCTCAAAATGTCTGCATGAGCCTGCTTGCACTTTGATTTGACAATGGGACAGCCCTAAGACCTCACGGCCTCAGCTATATTTCAGTGAGCCTTGAGGAGACACCTGTTTCATCCAAACAGCTATTTGAATGGGTGAGTTTTCCCTGCATTCTATTGAAGTCAGCAAAACTAACTGTCAAAAGTATCAGGTAGGATTTCTCTTGTGAGAGATTTCTTTTAGACAAATAAACCCATCCCAGCACACTGTAAAGGGTGACCGGCTGATCTAAAGTAAGGATGGGCAGATCAATACCAATGTATAAATACTCCCGATGGTTCAGTTATGAGAATTGATCCTTACATCAAAAGGTGGATTTAGTCCTCTGTTCATCTCCGCCGGCATACTAGATACCAGCCTGCAGCCGTCCATTTCCCCAACACCGGACTATCACTGTCATCATAATAACTTTTGCACCTGTCCTTGCCTAGTCAACACGCACACAGCTATACAGTACATACTGTAGCTTTTTCTATGCCTTTAATTCACTCCAAAATGGTGTATACAATCACAAAAGACCTGGGTGTAGACATTTAAAAGCTGTTAATAGTAGACAAGGAAGACTGAGTTTTCAGCTTGATTGCCAGAGTCTCCTTTATTTGAAGTCACAGTATGTGCCGTTATCCTTTTTTTTTAATGAAGCAAAAAAATGTATCCGTGCATGTTTGGACTAGGCACTTGTCTTAAGGGGGTATAGTCCTATGTTGGGTATTGTATTTTTCAGTGATTTTCAGTGACATCTGTCAGAGCTTAGCTTCAACCTATCATCGTCTATGACTGCTATTATACATCGAGCGTTTGCTCATTTATTGATATGTTCATGCTTTGCGTGTCTTTTCTGCCCCTGCACTCATCAACATGCTACATTTCAGTGTTTATCATAGGTTACTGTTGCTATATGAAATCAAAACATCCACCCATTTGATCTATTTTCATTTGTCCATCTTATAATTTTGTAGGACACCTCCCCTTCTGCTGGAGCAATTTAGGACATTCAGCAAAAACGTTGCTAGAAGAATCTTAGATTGTTGTGAAATGCTGTCATGTATTTATCACATACTGCCTGATAAGCTCAATACACCAATTGGTATGTTTATGATTGCATCAAATTGGATGATATCAATACAAAATACAGATTTATGATAAATTGTGTGTGTGTGCATACGTGTGTGTGGCATATTCTGGAAGTGTAATTATGGACAGATTAGGGGAAAAGCAGTTGGCACAGAGCAGTCTTTGATGGGATTTAGCACTCAATTACCCCTGATAAATCCCCTACCAACCCCCGGGTTCAACACAACCACACACAACTGTGTGCAAAACCACAACCGTTAAACCCACACTACCTCTAACAGTGTTTTAGTGAAGGTTGTTATTCAACTGAATACTGTGCTAGGTTGTGCTGTGTTCTCTGGGCGAGGCTACTACAGCCTAATAGCCCCTTATTCTGGCAGATTGTCCAGCAGCATTACTGGAAAGGCCAGGTCACATGCAGTATGAGTAGAGCTGGCTCTGTTAATATGGAGCTGGTGAATGTCTGCTACAATTTACCTCGTGCCATATTGCAGATATGCAGAGGAGGCTCATAGATTAAACATCAACAACAAGAAGTTTCCTGAGGACCCCCAAGATATGGTGAAAGGATAGTTAGCCTCTGTTAAAATGTGTTTTCTTTAGACTTTTCACCCACTGGTATACTATGTTGCAAATGCCTGCGTCATACTGGACAACACATTAAAAAACATTTCTAATGTAGTTTTTATGAAAATGTAATGAACATTTTTTATTTTAGATGAAATTACATGTTTTGTAGTTTAGGGTCAAGATTGCTATTTCTATAGGTAGCCAAAACAATTGCCTGGTTTGGTTCAAAACTGATTTTCCGTCATACCGGGTAACACATTTCTCATACGGGATAACATTTATTATGCGTTACCCCACAGTGTCATTCGTTATCCGGAATGACATAATGTACAATTTTACCTTTTCATAAAATGTTTCAGCATTTATGTGTATAATTTACTTTAATTTATAGTTTGTGAAATATTACTATTTACCTATTACTATTTAGTGAAAATATTTTTAGCACATTTGTTTAAATATATCCTTAAGTAATATAAGAGAAGGTAACATATGAATAGCTTTTTATAATTAATTTAAATATATATTATTAACCATTAATGATGAAAACATGTTTTACCAGTACAGTTTTAACATTTTGAGGTAAATTATGTTCTAGATGCCAATACCCAACAAAGAAAGAGCAGAAAAGTTCAGGGTTCTGAACTCAGCTGACCCATTAAATAGGGAGGAGTTTCATGCACAAAGGAAAGCAAGATATTACTAACCAAATAAATATCAGCCAAGTATTAAGTGCAGCTCAGTGAATAGAAACTTGAGCTGTGGCTGACCAAGCCACAAAACACTATCATAGCCTAGGCCAGGGCTATTCAACAAAGGTCCTGGATGGCTGCACCCTGCATGTTTTAGATCTCTTCCCTCTTCCTCTACACGCCTGATTCAAGGTTGATGCCTAAGCCTAAGCCAAGGTTGATGCCTAAGCCTGATGCATAATGTGTTTAAAACCATATATATTATAACAGTGATGTTGTGCATTATACAACTAATATGAATCATTTTCAGACATATTCCAGTTTTTAATCACGTCTCTTCTTTAAGTTTTAAGTGAGGCGATTGAATAAATGGGCCTTTGTTTAAAAAGAAAACATATTATACAAATTAATAATTGTAAATGTTACATTTTTTGAGCACTAAATACTAGTTGAGACCTTGCTTGATATATTTATGAAGTAAAATAAATGTATATTTTGAAAACTTATTATGCGTTATCCCGTATTACATTTTTGTCATGTCATCATTTGTCAAACTAAAATCCTTATTTGTCATTGACCCGGGTACTGACGCAGTGTGTCCCAGACTTTCTGTACAGAAAGGCTGGCTCTGCTCTCAGTGTGCCTAGCTTGCAGGTAGTCAGCCAGTATATAACTTATTTCTGTGACATGAGACATAAAACAAGTTTACCTAATAAGATACTGTATGCTTCTGTATGTCAGTCTGACTTACAGTACAGGTCACCTGTATAATAGAGGGTCCCTTTGCCATGTTTCACCATACCACCAAACTATATTAATGCTACACACATAAGATATTTTCAGTGACATGTAGCACTTAAGTGTAATGTACGCTGTTGTTTTATTACATTTTAAAATAACAAACAGGCTTTCTACTCACTGTTTGAATGTATGCCTATTGCGATTCAAGATTTAATTAGGTTGTATCAAAATATCTACAGTACATTTTAACATATAGCATATTTGCACATCCAATCTTTCAGCAATTTATTGCCTCTCATTCTCTTATTTATATGACAGTATAATTGACTATTATCTTTCGTGGTTATTATACTTGGTTTGATTTCTTCACATATTGCTGCTTTAACCTAGCATCTGATAATATACTGAAACTATAGCTATTGTAATGATGTAGTGATCCCCGTCCTGTGCTAGTCTCGTCACATCATGTGTTTTAGGTCTGTTTCCCCGTCACTCCCTGCCATGTGTTTCCCAGTCTAGTTACTTTCACCTGTGTCTGTGTAATCATGTCTGATGTGTATCACCTGCCCCTCGTTGTTGTTAGCCTATGGTCTGTCTTCTTGTCTTGTCTACTAGTGTATTTAGCCCTAGTTTTTTCCCCAGTCCTGTGTCGGTCATTGTGTCAATGTCAATATTGTGTTGCTGCCCGTGTTCCTGTCTGTTGGCTTTTTTGGATAAACCTTGTTTACTTTCATCAACGTGTCTTGCGTTTGGGTCCTCACCTCGTGCAATCGTGACAACTATTGCCTTCCATTCCAATAGTTACTATATAGAGATACACTAAATGTACAAAGCTATTCTACATTTTATACAAAATATATTTTATACAAACATTACATTTTATACAAAATACGTATATATTTACTCTTACCCATCAAAATGTGCAATGATTCCCTTACGCCAAGATAGATATATCTTTATACATACTGACAATATAAATTACCTCATACATTTGATAAGAAATGTTACACAGCGCCTCCTATTTTGGCTGTAATAAGCTCTGTGCCATTGGGAAGCCTGGGAGATTTACCATTGGCCTGACGGTCATTTTGGCCTGGTTGCCGTGCATTTTCATTCTTGACCAGTGGCAGCGATAATAGGCCTATGGCAAGCAGGAATGTTGACTGAGTATCCGCGCTATAATGTTCTTATCTCCTAAATTACATTTGTGGCTATTAGTTAGCTGGCTGCTGTTGTTTTTCATGCCTGTTTGTCTTTGAAATGCATGCCGTAGTAGGGGCAACCAGAATTGTATGTATCGGTAACATAAAGCCATGGTAGCCTGGTCCTGCATGAACATCACAGTCCTGCAGCAGACTCGAAATGGTTAAGTGAAGACATTCTAATGTGTGAACAGACATAGGGCCTATACTCTCGATTCACCAGAGATGGAATAATGCCAGGTGAACAGGGCCACATAAGCCTGTGTGACACAGCACAGCACAGGCAGGCAATGACAACGATCATTTACAATTAGTACCTGCATTACAAGTTTAGGTTAGGCTACTACAACAATATAAACTATAGCTCTGGGACAAAATGAGATTTCTTAATGTTTGTAGAATGGTATCATTTATTAAAGCTTTTTGGACCTTTGTACAGCTTACTTAGTCTATATTGTAGCTTAATTTCAAGTGTAGTAAATGTGGGTGTGGGAGAGATTCTACTCTTTTGGTGCTTTTCATGCTTGGATATAGATAATCACTTGAACATGTGAGCAAACTCTTTAGCCTATATCTTATGTAGTGTATAAGTATAGGCTAATTTGTTTGTCTGTCTAGCCTTGTATGCTATACACTTAGTTTTAGAGGGTGCACCATAGCATAGGGCCTACACGCTAACCTTATAAATCACCCACCAAGCTGTACTGACATGCGCGCACACACACACACACTCTAACCACCGACACACGGTGACTGAATATGAAATGTACCTCCATTTCAGAGCTGTTATACCGTAGAGCTGCAATTACCCATGATGGCTGCTTACCAGCTGCCAATAAACACACCATTAGCGCTTCAACGCACAGGCACGAGTCATATAGTCATATGCTGTAGCTAGCCATATACGCACAAGTTGCACTGTATATACTGTACAGACTGTTGTTTGCAACCAGATGCACAGGGAATGCAAGTCATTACTGACAGTTGCTGGCTGTTTATCAAGTTCCAGCTTTCAAAGCCGGTTTTCCAGTCCCTGATAGTGTTTTTATTCTCCTAGTACGGTAGGTAGCTGAGACTATTTTCTCTGCTGTTTGCCAACATTTGGCTGCAACCACCAAGCTAACATTACAGTAGAGTGTATGTGACGGTTAGCGGTTAGCTGGTGCTGGATGCTTATGCACTGCAAAAAATGCCCTATCAAATATGAGTGCAATTTTTTTTAGTTATTAGCTTACTAATGCATAAATCAAGCACAAACTGGCTGCCAGTGCAGTTAGTGAAATTCACTTGATAAGATTTCTTAAATTAAGTGCACATTTACTTAAATTAAGTCACGATAAGCCATTTATATTAGAAACAAGGCCATCTAGATTAAAAATTTTAAAAACAAGATTATCACTAAATTAGATATAGTTTTTGCAGTGTATCATGCTAAGTGGGAAATGCACCAGAGGGGCCTTAGAGGTATAGGTGGTGCTGGAATGAACATAATCACCACTGGCACACTCAGGCACTCAAACAACTGCATATGAACACACACTGTCATGCTTGTCAACTCATATGTGCAAAACTGGGATGTGCACTAACATACACTACCTAAATCCTATTTCTAAGATAAATGTGTAGGTAGTGGAACTGTACATATCACAGGAGCATTCTTGTTGTCTTGACCCTCTGATACAGAGGTACATACTGTACATGTTTGACACACAATCTGATTATTGTACCCTGTACTCATTTGGATTGACACCCAACAGCACACGGTGTTGCCTTACATTTACACATTTTACATAAAATAACACATTTTATGATTTGAGGGAAACCGTGTTGACATCCCTTCAAGCAATATTTCACAGTACGGTAAGCAAATATATTTGTTTATTTTCTGACTTACATACCTTGATATCTGCAATGAGGATTATTGTGACTCTAGTTATCTATAAATGCAAGAAGGTAAAATGTAATGGAAAGTGCAACTTTCCAAAGAGTCAGGTATTATCTAGCCATTATATTTGTCACATTGTCGTCATAAAAAAGATTGATTCTACTGACATCTAATGCTGGGCTTACACCAGGCAATTTCACTGTCGCAGACAAATTTCCAATGGCCAATGTTCCAAATTGTCTTGCTTGAATCCATACTTGCAAACAACATTTTTTTAAGAAATATGTTTTGCATGAATGATTGCAAGGATTACTCATCCCTCTCAGCCTGGAATGATGGGGAAAAATGTCTGTAAATCCCATCCCTCTGCAAAGCCTTAATGTTTATTGATATTATCAAAGTATCACTTTTCAAGTCTATCTGATAGGTAGAATAGCATGGCTACATATTACAACCTTTTTTCATGTTGCATCCAAAGATACGCAAGTGTGTGTGTGTGACTCACCTCAATTGTGTAATTACACTCCAGACCCATAAATGTCTGCCCAAGCACTATGTTTTAATTACAACCGTCCATAAAAGTGAGTGTCTGCAAGGGAGGGGCACATATATGTGGTGTGAGCTGTAGGGTAGAAGGAGGAGAAGATTAGTGTCAGCCTCTTCCGTTCATTAACACTAAGCAACTCTGTGCTGCATCTGATAAATATACACCCGTAAGCTTGACAACTTTCCGGAAGTCGATATTCATTGTCACTCATAAGTCTGTATCCGTAATTTCAGTGCTAATGCAGTGCTTTATTTACTTATTTCATTTTAATTTGTAACTTTTTTTTAGCAGTAATCGTAGCCTACATTACCAGATATACAATGGGCCTACCTGAAATTGTGTCAAGTTTCTCAACAAATTCCTCTTATCATCCAAATTTGTCATTGATTTACGTAGTTGTGCATGTCAATCAAAATACCTCTGCTGTCATGCGGATCTTGACGCAGTTAGGCAGCACTGTATCCCAGACTTTACGTAAGTAAAGGCTGGCTCTGCAAGACTAGGAGAAGAGTAGAGCCTACACCAGGGGTAGGTAACCCTGGTCCTGGAGAGCCACAGCCCTGCATGTTTTAGATGTCTCCCTGCTCCAACACACCTGACTCTAATGAATGGGTCGTTATCAGGCTTCTAACACACACACTTCAAACTTTGTTCATTAGAATCAGGTGTGTTGGAGCAGGGAGACAAACTAGACTAAAACATGAAGGGCTGCGGCTCTCCAGGACCAGGGTTCCCTATGCAGAACAGAACCTCTGCAATTCAAGCTTGAGTGACTTATATTATGTGAAATAGACCAAGACATTGCAGAATTAAGGTGATATGTGTAGATCAATGCTAATAACTGTATTTATTATTTTTACTTAGCAAGTCAAAAACCAAAAAGTTGCTAAGGAAATATTCTAAGTGAATTATTAAGTGATAATTCACTGCATAATAAAGTATTTGTCATGCTCCACTTGCAAGCATATACAATGGAAAAAGAATGAATAAGTGTTACAACCACAATACACTAAATGAACCATCATTATTACAGTGGAATTTTTTGATTGCACATTGCGTGAATGAAAGAAATATATAAGTTGGAGGTACATTTTGGGTTCTGGTTAGTTCTGGGGCACCGTATATCACATTTATAAATGTATAGTAGGTAATTCTCAAGAACGCTTAATATATACAAACTCAAATCAAAAACACAGTTCCCTTCATTGCCAGTGTTCTCCCTCAGAAGCAATACATTTACAATGTGTAGGGTACATATTCAAAATGCATTAAAAAGGCTAGGACAACCTTGTTGTGTGCAGTATGCACCACTTTGTGTTCTTATTTATGGAGCTAGGGCTGTGTAGAAGTACCACATTATTTTTTTTCTGCACTCAGAGAATGGTAAGATAGCAGAATGCAAGGATATACAGTATTTGGTGAATTTGACTAAATGTATATTAGCTTACAATTACTGGTTTTATTAATGGTTGTATGCAATTTCTGGAGAATTGCTATTATTACAGGAGTTTAAAGAATTCTTATTGTCATTCATCCCTTCTTCCCCTTGTACTTGCTCTCTTCCGTTCTAGTGACAGATGCAGTGTAAATAGATAAATAAAATAAATCCAGATAATAGTTTTGAAAAAATAATAAATAAGAAAAACTGAGAAAAATGTCCTCCAACAGAAACATCTAATAAACTACCACCCTGTCAAAAATGACTTGCATTGGCGATTACAGTTTTCCATCTTAGTGTCAGGTTTATTGCTGAAAGTTGTAATTAGTTTGTCTGGGAGAAAGCATGAGATGTGGAACATCTCCATTTGTCACGTGTGTGGTCGACAGAGTAGGCCATGGTATTGACAATGACCAACGGCTCTTGCTCTGGAAATTAGGGAGGGCTATTGTTTTGGTGACCCATTCAATAGCCTAGGTAAAGGTATCTAAGTAAATCATTATAGAGAAAGCTTGTTGATCAAAACAATATAACCTCTCCCTTCCGTCAGAATCTCTACCCACCACACACTGAAAACACATTTCACCCACCCTGGTTAACAAACAGATTTGTTGAAGCCAGTTTTGACTTCCTACCTATTGCAACCTCTCCCCAGAGATTGATTGACAGGGAATTTAACAAATATTTTTTATCTTAATAGTAAGATCTATCAAGAACTATCATAGCACTACTGTAGTAGGCCTATTTTTATAGATAGGCATGATCGTTGTGGGATTGTACAGTATGACCCAGAATAGGCTAAACATCTTTTTTATTATTAAATTATTACAACTATGATTTAAAAGAGAAACTGCAACTGCAGGTGGCTATATCTTGCAGTTTTCTGATTTCTCCCATTACTGTTGGATATGTATGTATGGTCAGCTGTTCAAAAGAGAACCCGCCCCGGGGCGTGGCTAACTTATTTCTGGCTAAAGGTCCACATAGGCAGACTTTGTCATGTGATCACTTGACTGTTGCTTGACACTTGCATACAGAATCATATTTTCCTGAATAATTTCTCAAAATCTTTAACACATCCCCCATTATGCTCCATTTCGGGTTCTGTTCCCTAAATTTAGAACCCTGCTTTAAAATGTCAGACATCTCGATAGAACATCTGTGAAGAACTCTAGCGAGCAAAATAATGCAGGTTGCAATAATTTGGAGGTGATTGGCAGGCCTGATGTGGAATGAGCCAGGGGCTTTAGGGGTTTGGGGTTCAATCTTCCCTTCTGTCAAACTGGATCACCCATGGCTTCTGGTAGGTCTCTTGGCCATCAGCCAGAGGCCATGCAGGGTGTTTAAATATGAGTTAGGAGCACTATTCCCAACCCACCCGCTGGCCAATGTCACATGCTCTGTCTACTAGACTGCATTAGATATGTCAATACAACCCAGTCTCAAGGCAGTTGGTGTAATAGTCAATACATTTAATCTATTGATTTGTGTGCAATATGGACATTAATTTTTAATTTCTCCTATCTGAAAATAGTATCTTCCACAGAAGGCCTCAGTCCAGATGGCAACAGATATAAATATTGTTCTGAGCATATAAAAAAGATGTATTTCCAGATGATATGTTACACCATCATATTGTGCTTGTGAAACAGTTTGCACATTATGCAGTTGAAAATATTGCTAATTTACAGTATTTGACATATAAAAATAGCTGACCACATGCACATAAGACATCTGTTCAAGAAGAGAAAAACTATGTTTACATTGCTGGCAGGCTATAGCGAGTGTTCAACGTAAACTAACATTATCTTAATGGTAAAATATTTAATCTGAAGGGTTGCGTGGAGCATTAGTATAGTTAGTAATACCTAGGGGTAAAGGTGTTTGAACAAGTTTGACTTACTACCAAGAATCTGTACACAGCTCTAGCTTTTGGACATGCAGGGATTGGATTGCCCTTAGAAGGGACCCCTTCACCCCATACTCAACAACAACAACAACTCCCACAGTATCACCTGGAAGTCAAACGCCTTCTCCAGATCCACAAAACACATGTAGACCGGATTAGGCATACTCCAGGCCTCCTCCAGAACCCTGGCGAGAGAAAAGAGCTGGTCCGTTGTTCCATGACCAGGACGGAATCCGCATTGTTCCTTTTCAATCTGAGGTTCGACTACACCGGTCAACAAATTTTTACAAAAGTAATGTTACTGAAATAAAATGTGTCATTTCTTATCAATTTTTATGTGCTCAACACGAATATGATAGTCAAATTGCTAAATTGGCTCTAGTTGTTATGTAATCTGCAATAAATTAATGTAATTAGAATTACTGTTCTGTATTGTACCTAAATAGATAAAATAATAACATTATTTAAATTACATAAGTTTTATGTAACAGTAGCTTAAACTGTCTCGCACAAAGTCTGAAATATTTTAAATGCTCAACCTTTCCGACTGGGCTTTATAGTACACTGCTGACGTCATCTTACGTCAGCAGCCACCTGGCAGTAGTATATCAGAAAATGATGCAATCAACTCTGGATGATGTGCATGATGGTATTATGCAATGCGATGTAATATTACATAATTCTAGGCTTATTTAGGATGTTGTTGAAGTCCTACTGGATACATTTACACGTTGAAACATAGAAAATTAACTATATTCGTGTTCAGCACGCCAAGATACTAGAAATTATAGCCTTTTTAAGTCAGTAACGATTTCAATGTTGACAAGTGCTATCGGCCGAACCCTCCTCTCCAGCACCTTGGAGTACACTTTACCAGGAAGGCTGAGTAGTATGATACCCCTTTAATTGGCACACACTCTTTGGTCCCCCTTTTTGCAAAGGGGAACCAGGAAAATTGACAATGATCCCCCTTCAGCTCTGTCTCTACCATACAGAGCGTGTTAGTTGGATTCAGGAGTTCCTTAAAGTGTTCCTTCCACTGCCCAATTACCTCCTTGGTAGAGGTAAACAGCGTCCCATCCTTGCTGTACGCAGCTTGGATGGTTCCCTGCTTCCCCCTCCTGAGGTGGCTGGCAGTTTTCCAGAAACACTTTGGTGCCAACTGAAATTCTTTCTCCATGGCTTCTCCGAACCTCTCACATGGGTGGTCCTAACCTCTCCCACACCTGAATAAGAACGCAGCGCATATACTGGATGGGTGCGAAATTAGTGTGCACCTCTGGGTCTTCGACACCGGGTTTACGATTCTGTAAAATGTTCACAAACACTTCCTCTAATGCAATGTTGAAAACAAGATGAATATTTTCACTCTCATGGTAGCAGTTCAATGTCTTCTTTTTGACGCATGCATTTGTGCAGGTGTTTTACAGCTGCTTTCATTAAACAGTCACATAATGTAGACTGGATAATCTGCTGACCATAACAAGTTTATCCAAGTTGAAAGTAGGCTATAGCCATCCCACTCCAGCAATACTAACCGGCCCAGTACAACTATTAAGATAGCCTATGGCTGTCTGAAAGCATCTGAAACGGTTGTTACAATTGTTATGGGAAACACCAGGTCTCACTACGCCACTTGTGATTGGTCAACTGTCAAAAAAGCAGATGATGGAGTTGAACTGTTTTCAACTGAAAAAGCCCAGAGCTGCTGAAAAAAGTGTCTGCGGCAGCGTTTCGATTCAGTGCCCATGGTATGGGGGTAGATTAATATTTGAAGTATAATCCACAAATTTGTATCATTCACAAGCACACACCTCTCAGTTTGCATGCATAGGTACAGTATAATCCACATGCAAACATCTCTTAATGTGTCCATAGGTATAATCCACATACGTGTGTTTGACATCCGCAAACACAAACTTTTCAACTGCAAAAAAAATATTAATGCATGCACTTTATATTTTCAGATATGTTAACAATATTCACGTTTATAAATCAAAAGCTTAGCTTGCGATCTGGTGAATCTGCATTTGTGGATAGGACACGTTTGCACTTCCAATATTTACACATGTAATTTTGAGAGAAATATTCCACAATTTGGTCAATCTGAATCGCAACCGTAAAACTATCTGATTCGCAAGCGTAACTGCTTTCTGATTCGCAAAACGGAAAGCTTCTTCTTCTGCGCTAATATGGCCAATGCAGGCTCACCAGCACCGTAACGTGGCCACAAACGTACGTTACGTAGACACCTGCAATTAATATCAATGAGCTGTCGATTGACTACGCTAAATGAAAGAAATGTTTCAAATTGTACAAGTTACGTCCACGTGGGTGAGTAATATGTAAACATATTTTCTTCATAGTTTTGGAAGACAGAGCTATAGCATATACTGATAGCCTACTAGACTTATCTCTTGCCGTAACAAACACAATCTTATACAGAGGGCAGGTTATCATTAGTTATAGATCTATATACTGTATGCTAATATTTTGTATGTAAGTTTAAACTTTATTTTACAGGGTAGGGTGTGGGTTGTGTGTGTGTGTGTGTGTGTGTGTGTGTGTGTGTGTGTGTGTGTGTGTGTGTGTGTGTGTGAGTGAGGGGGGCTGATAAGTGGTAAATATAGGTATAAACTGTATGAAATACCCGAGACTCTACTCTGTGTTAATCACAACTGCATACAGGTAGCACAACAAACAATAAATGACATATAGGCAATAACATAATACCCAACATACAGTACATCCCACAGTCACACAGGAGTCCCTATAGTGTGTAGCTGGGGTGCACTGTGGAAGAGTGGACAGCTAGGCAAGTACACCGGCGATGTAGAACACATTATTTATGTTAGTATATTAATAATAACATGCAGTAAGTCAGAAACCAATTACTACTTTGAAACATAGAAATAAAAGAACTGTTTTACTGTCAATGCTTAGCCTGAATAGTGTAAATGGGTCCGTTTTCACCTGACCTCAATATGACATGTAGTATACGTATGACAAAATGTATGACAATAATTTACCCATTATTTAGAAGCTCCATGCTGATTTTTTTTATGATTTCATCTGTGGAAACTATAGGGAAATATACAATATATCACTCCGGTTAAAATGTTTAAGCTTTTATACAGTCTGTTTTTACCCAACTCTTGTGGAGATTATTGTGGAGATAGAAGAACCCATATGTCCCTATTTAAATGTTTTAAGCTTGTGTTCTCTCCGTCCCTCTCAGAGGCTGATGCCTGTCTAGCAAGCGACCGATTGGGATGACAGCAGTGGGGGGTGCTAGACTAAGGCGGTGGTGGGGGGTGTCAGGAGCACACTATGAACACCCCAGTTGACTCCTGCACCCTTCACGCCAGGAGCTGTCAATCTAACCCCCGGCGCACACTGACACGTTAGCCAGCTCACTCATACAGACACACAGGAGCACAACGATTTGACCCTTCCAGCAACCCACACACAACCAAGCACATACACACACTCTATGCATGTCTGCATACTGTACTCCCCCATTGACAGCAGTGCCCAAATACATTATGGCAAAATGTTGAGCAAACAGCAGCTAATAATAATGTACTGTAGTTAAGGTGTAAATAGGCTACAGATGCAAGCAGCTGCATTTCAATAATTGTTATTTTACATTCAGCTACTGTATGGTCCGATCAAATGCTGTATGATCTGGCATAATTTGAGGCGTAAAGTTGTTGGTGAGAATTCCACAACCACATTTATTCTACTGGTGGACACATGATTGGCACAACAATAGAGAACACATGTATGTGGCACATTCTTTGTTTTTATTCTACAACTTTCAATATTTACCTCTTGTTCATATGGCTTGCAATATCATGTACCACCTAATAATAGTGTTTTAGGAAGGATGCTGTGGAGCAGTGGTCCGGAGATAGAGGAGGTCCCTATCTCAGTGCCTCTCAGGTCCACATGGCACTGGTCTGAGGCCATGCATGCTGTTCTGACTACAGGAGTCTGGCCCTCCATGGTGCCTCCCAGGAGACCTACCAGCTGCATGGACCCTGTAGCTGCTGTGGCCTCTCCTGTCAGTGATTAAAGCTGTAGTGCACCTCCTTTCCTGACAGCTCCTTGGGTCCTCAGCAGCCAGGAGGTGAAAGGCTGAGACTCCAGTGCTGCACTATAAGACTGTAGTTTAGTTTATTAAAGTTTATTCAACTTTTATTTTAATTATATTTATTTAAATTTCAAGGTTTCCATCCAAAGGCTGTAATCTGCACAACATACAGATTTGAGGTGTGGGTATATGAAAAAAATGCCATAGCAGTTTAGTTACAAAGTAATGATTATGTGCTTAACATTTTAATTGAATTACAAAAATGAACAGTGCAAGATTTATCAGCTGCTGATCCATCAAGAAATGAAAGGATAGCATGAAGGCCACCATTTTGAGCTTGCACTCTACACACTGTAGACGAGCACATTCACTGCTGTTACTTGTAGCTGTAATAATAGCCTATTTGTCATCATGTATCTTTTTGTTTAAAATTCTACAATCAGTGGCACTGATTGGAAAGCCACTGATTTGAATCTTGTTGCCTCAAGTGTTGAGGTGAGTGCTTTGAGTGACCGGTTTTGGAAAATCACTATATAAACTGTGACACGTGACGGAGATGGATGACAAATAGGAAGTACAGGCGGGCACGCTTTGGGTGGGGGTACAACCTCACTTTATTGCACAAATACGGTGGTGTGGGTGGGTGGTTGGTTCCTCCCGCTTGGTCCGGGTGTGGGTTCTCTCAGCTTCCTGGGGCAGAAAAGAGGTTAGTTTGGGGATAAACATATACCGCAATATCTGTCCTGTTGCTTCCCCCTCTCCGTGGTCTGCTTTCTGCTTTCCTGTCCTTTTCTTTTCTTTGTCAACTTCTTTGTCTCCTTCTTTGTCTCCTTCGACTCCTCTAGTTATACCCTGCTCGTTAACCTCATTGGCTGCAGCTGGGGAGTCTCCACACCTGGAGCAGTGGGGAGGGGTAGTACCGTGCCTGGTATACTGCCGCTAGTGGTGTGGAGGCCACATATCTGGTTAAGGCTCCACAAAACGCAGTGTGTTTACCAATGCTTTCGTTTGTATATGGTCCCAGATAGGCTATAAGTAAATTAACAGACACAGCATACATTTTATTTTAAAGCTTTAAAGTTGAATTTAAACATCAATATTGCATTCATATTGTTCCAGATAACATTAAAAATATAAAAATTGTGAGATGACTGCATGTTGTGTGCGGGCTGCACAATTACATATATAAAAATGACAATAAAAAACACTGTGAACCACAAGTCTACTTTTAGGTACAAAACGGTAGAGCTACAGTTACGGTATTACAAACTAATTTTGAATATTTTTCTGCATAGTCCTGTTAATGGAAAATAGACTGCATATAATGATTGGCTAAGGCTAGTCTGTGGTTGAAGTGAAGATTATGATTGGCTCAGATCAACAATGTGATGCAGTATAGCTGTCCCTGTTCCACGCTGCTCATTAGTCCATTCTCATGCATGTCTTCTGCCTGTTCACTACCTCATATAGCTTATCTCTTCAGTGAGATTTAGGAACTAGGAACCACCGGATAAGCTTGTCACAAGCACACACTGCCTTATCTTTTTATGCAATAGACAAAATAGGCAGTAGACAATCTATAATAAAAAATGTAATTTGCAGGACCAGCCAAAAAAAAAACAACGGAAGTTTAGTTCTGAAAATACAGTACGGTAAGCGCACGCACGCACGCACACACACACACACACACACACACACACACACACACACACACACACACACACACACAAGCTCCAGCTGTGCTCAGCAAAGAGAGAATATCACAGCGCCAACATGAACTGCAGGGGGTGTGAAACACTACCCCAGCTCATCAAGGTGAAAAACGTCACTCTTTAACCCTCAACTTGCCTCCTGAACTTCTCTGCATAACACTGTGCTTGTAGGTGCATTGCCTGTTTCATTCTCACAGCCAGATGAAGGCATGGTGAACCCAATCCTACAGGTGCATCTCAATAAATAAGAGTATTGTGGAAAAGTTTTCAATAATTCAATTTGAAATCAGTTTGATGCGACAGGTGTCCCATGCCCAAAAATTGACCAATAAAAAGTTATCACAGTCTGAAAAAGTGCACTTTATGGTTATATTCCCATATTTTAAATAGGTTAAAATGTATGTATTATAAGGGCACAGAGCATACTATAATAGAGCAATAACACACGAGAGGGAGTGCGTTAGACTGAATATCTGCACGGCTGTGATTCGTTCGTAGGTACGAGGCCGCAGGCCGAGATGCCGAAGATAATCTGGACTGTTACCAAGCAAAACATAAATATCACGCTAGCTTGTTGCATACGTTTTCACGTTACCGTAGATCAGCTAATTTGTATCCAATACATCCACGTTTGTATCATGATGTAGTCATGTACATTTGCCTGTTTCCATTTATCATGCAGCCAGTGAAATAAAATCTGTTGAGTCACTTAAACAGATTATCAGAAGTGTGTTGTTTTTTGAATTAACAACTGTTATTAGAAGAACTAAAGTGGAGTGATAAATGCATAGTTAATAGTCCCAGTGCGTTAGGGCGCATTCACACCTGGTCCTGGTCGAAATGGACCGGACTCGAATGCGATTAGCCCCCCTCCCCTTTCCCCCCGGCTGGTCTGCGTTCACATCTAATGTCGCCAGGCAACAACCATAGTTATATGGCAACAACACAGAAAAGAGGAGGGAAAATCTAAATAGAGCGTAACACATTTGCTTTAATATTAATACACTGCTCAAAAAAATAAAGGGAACACTAAGATAACACATCCTAGATCTGAAAGAATGAACTAATCGTATGAACTACTTTCGTCTTTACATAGTTGAATGTGCTGACAACAAAATCACACAAAAATTATCAATGGAAATCAAATGTATCAA
>JAODUE010055027.1:0-17405 GCA_027564755.1 Amblyopsis hoosieri | reverse complement strand
ACACACACACAGAATATTATATATATATATATACTGAATTACATACACATAGTTTAGGCAAGCTTCCATTCTTCTGTGTGTGTGTGTGTATATATATCATATATACACACACACACACACACACACACACGCACACACGCGCGCACACACACACACACACACACACACACACAGTATAGCCAAGCTAAAAACTTCAGTTTTGCCAGAAACAATTAATAAGAAGAGATGCGCCTTTAGACCAGTGGCAGATCCAGTGTTTATTGATTCCAATGGGAAAAGTGAATGTAAACACAGATTCTGACTGA
The DNA here is from genome assembly GCA_027564755.1 of Amblyopsis hoosieri. NCBI lineage: Eukaryota > Metazoa > Chordata > Actinopteri > Percopsiformes > Amblyopsidae > Amblyopsis > Amblyopsis hoosieri. Next base: position 17,100 of record JAODUE010055027.1, on the reverse strand, counting down.
TTCTTCCACCACTTAGTTATCAAAATTACAGCTTTAAGACAAATCAGGGGAAAATTATTCGAAACCTTGACTATCTCAGTAACACATTCTCACGGGATCTACCAACACACATACTGTACTGAGATGGTTCATTTAATAGTTTTTCAGTATTCTGATATTTACTATCGTTGACACCATGCAACACACAACCAATTCATATCACTGATGAAGCTTGTAATGTCTGTCTGTCTGTTTGTGGAAAGGGTCAGTGGGCAAAAACAAGTAATAAATTGAACCACATCAAATAGAAGATGCAGTATTTCAAATTGGAACATATGGACTGTGTCAAATCACACCGACCTGTAAGCATCCTTGAGCAAGATCGCTTAGCCCTTTAACTTTAGCATTCTGAATCAGAGTCCAGTTTTACAATTATTGCGCAACAATTCCCTCCTCTGGCTACAGTATCAGTTACTATTAGTCTCACAGCCCAGAAATGGTTGTCTGCATCTGTTCCATTTCCAATCAGAATGATTCATTTTCTCAGCAATACCCCCCCCCCCCGCCGCTTCCCAACACACACACACACCCACACGTCCACATGCACGCGCACACACGGAGCACACACGTGTCATGCCTCTCTCTCCAACCTATATTCCACAGTATGTCTAAATCGGTGTTATCTCTATCTATATGCTATCAGTTACAGTTCCAGTAGCAACATTCACATTCACTTATTATAGTCCCCCAACCTCAGTCATTATGAGTCATGTGTTCCCTGAATATGCAATGGAAATGCAGCATGTGTTGTTGTGGAAGTAAAGTTCACAGGAAATGCCACAGTTTGCAGAAATTACAGTATGTGCTGTCTCTGTTCATTAAAAAGGGACAAATGATACCCTTTTTTCTACACAGTTCCTTCAGGTCTTAATGCTATATCTGTGACATGCTATAGTGAAGATGCCACTTAAGCCCTTTTCACACGTTGTTCCTGGTAAATTAGCTGCATGACCGTGCGGGCACAGCTAGTGATTTTCTCAATTCAGACCATTTGTCTGCTCAGCGAACGCCCGGAAGTGACGCTGCACAAATGCTTAGTAAGATAACTCGGTGAAAACAAGTTTAACATTTGGCTGCTAGGCCACAGCCATTTGTTGTTGAGTTCTCAAGCCCCTGCCGGATATGACGTCACGCCGACCAGCCGAATCAAGACATTGTACAATAGCCTGGACAGTCCAGCAGAGGGCGATAGCTAATGCAACAATTTACGGATGCATCCAAGCTCCATAAACAAATACAAGTGTTCAGGAGTCATCAGTTTACAGCTTACTTTTGAGCTTGCAATTTAAATGTCAAAAAGATGTAAAAAAAAAAATAGACTCAATAGAATGCTGACCCAATAGATAAAATACAAAAAAAAATGTCAGAGGGACTCAAATCGTACCGGTTTTGTGGAATGACTCCTTTATAAAAGACAGGCTACTTAAATTTTCCTCCCTTTTCCGCATGTAGATTACAGTAGCCTATGACTCGAGCCAATGGGAGAGGCGTTTAGCTCTGCAGCCACAGGCTTCTAGCTAGCTATAAAAGGAATTAGAAGAAGATAACCTACATCATTCTCATTTCACAACAGCTTGAATTATTTGAGGTCAAGGACTGGCACACTACAGGCACTTTGTGATTATGTATACAAAGAATGGAGCCGATGTTACATGCTACAATCAGTCATCTTGTGCAGGCCTGCTACACACTTTTGCTGACAACCCTGTCATATCTTTTTTTTTTTTAATAAAATAAGCATAGCATAAAAGCATACAATGTAAAAAATGTAAAAGTACAATGAGTTTTAATGGTCATATTTAGTCACAGTTAACAATTCCAGTAATGTAAAAATGCTGTAATCAGTTAGAGGCCTATATGTCTCCCGCACACCCCCATCAACACACGCTCGATCATTTGTTGCGTGTTAGCCGATCGTACGTGTGTCCTGCGTATGTTCCTCATCTTTGGTTTGTAAGTCTAATCTTCTCTATCATGTCTCTCTATTTGGTTGCAGGTCATTTCACCATCCACAATGCAAACCATTCTACCAAGAAACACAATTCCCTTTCTCTTAACAGCTACGAGTTTAAACACAATGACCTAAACCTGTGGTTTAGAGCCCCCCTCCCTCCACTTGTAAACAATTAAAAGATGACCCTGCTCACACTCCAATATTGTGCGGCTTTTTAGCCTTGGCGATTAAGAGCAGACATTCAAATTACGCCTCCGTGGCTCTTTGTAAATCACTGCCTACTCTTTCGAATACTTTTCTGATGTCGGTGGATTTATTTGAAGAAGAATTAGCCTACTGCTTAAACGTTTCTCTGCCATTTCTCTGGCTAACATGTTTAGATTGGCCTTGGCATTGCATTTGATTTTTAATAACATTTTAAAATGTATACATTTTACAATTAAATTATAGTCATGTCATAGCATGTTTGACCTCAAAGCAAATGAGACAAAGCGCCCTCCCCCTGTGAACTCAAGCGCCCTCCCCCTGTGAACTCTAGCGCCCCAGGTTGGGAATCACTGACCTAAACCACGCTCTGCAGTATGATACATGCCTAGCACCAGTGCTGGGCAGTAACTAGCTACTAGTAACTGGTTACTGTAATACTTTTTCCAGTAACTAGTAGTGTAACTAATTACTATTTCCAAAACAGTAATAATATTATAATTACTAATCCAAGTAATGCTGCATTTCTGTGTTACAAAAATTAGATTTCACCCCCTAGACCTTCATCTTATGAAGACGTGCCTTTATTATTTCGCTGTTCCTATCAAACTTAGGGTAGGCTAATTGAATCAGCCTGTCCAATCATCTGGTTTGAGAGGCTGCAATGTGTTCATTTTGGCTGATTGTTGACTCCTAAGGTTCATTATTGTTCCAATAAAGAGGATTCAATTATAAAATGATCTGACTACACAGGTTGTCATTTTTAGGAAGAGGTGAGGCAGGGTAGTGATTGTGAAAGTAAAATAGTAATGTAACGAGTAATTACTTTTAATACCCAGTAATAATTAAAGTCATATTATTACTGTTTGAAAGATTAATAAGTAAATTGTAATTTATTAGAATTCCTGAGTAACTTGCCCAACACTGCTCATCACTCGGTAGCTGTAGATGTACAGCTCTCTGGCACCATCTGGTGGACATTCATCTCAGTGTCAAAGTCCACAGCCTGCAAATAGAGAGCCGAAGTCACTTCCACGTTAAGGGACCTTAGTTTGGAAAACATATTAGTAGTAGTTAACGGAGAGAATACAATTGTTTTTACATCCCGTTTGAATACACGAAGTACACCTATGATGTGTGTCTATATAAAAGAGAATTGGTCAAGTCAATAACGTTACAGTTTGTTGTGAAAGTATAAATGAAGCTTACATTTAGTGTGTAACTACAGCTGTCGTCTCGCACAACACACGTCACCAAAACAACGCTTTCTTCTTCGGCTTGTGGATTGTGGCGCGAAAACGTCATGACTTATGCGACACGGGGTTTGTAGTTTTACTAATTACATATTTTCACAGTCTCATGCTTCAACAAATGTACGACAAACTGAGACTTTCTTGACTTTTTTTAAAATAGTAAAACATAATATGTGTGCTTCGTGTCGCAATTCAAACGGGACCTAAAAATAATGTTATTCTCGCCAGTGACTACCATCTATATTATATATATCCAAACTAAGGTCCCATAGTGACTTCGGCCCTCTGTACTGTCTGTATATGATGTCGATTTGGCTAATAGGCTATATCTCACATTGTCTTCACACACAATATTAGTAAGGAGCTGGAACACAACATAGACACCAACTTGTTCATAAAATATCAGAGGACATAATCAGCAACGGTCTAAACAGAGGGCAATGGATTCTGATCACCTCCGACACACATCCATCAATTAATGTATCATCCATCAATCATCTAACCATCATGCATCCATCCACCCAACAATTATCCTTCCATCAATCAATCAATCATCATTATCTGTCCATACCTAAATCATTCATCCAGTGAATGACTGAATGAAACACCACCAACAGCACAAACAATTATTCATGTTTTTTTTTTTTTTATTATTCCAAAATGTGTGTGTATATACTGAAAATGGGAGTGTTTAACTCTTCATATGGTCAATCATAATGAGAACGTTATCATCTGCAGAATAATAAGTAATTTATCAACTTTTTCATGATCATCCTCGGAGCATCGCCATAGAAACCTTGGGGAGCTAAAGATAGGCGGGAGTCAAGGAAAACAAACATGAACAAATGTAAAGGAACGTTCTCTCTGCACACACACACACACACACACACGCACACAAATCACATTGAGTTGTCACAGTAAAATCGAGATTCCTCTCGCCGTAAACAAAAGAGGCTGGTTCCGTTTACTTGCTGTCGCCCCAGCAACGGAACCACACGATGACATCTGTGCTCATATTAGCACGTATGTTGCAGACAGTCACACGCTACACCTCTGTTGTGTCAGTACCGCGTATGCAGACGTCAGATACAGCGGCTCCTCCCATCGCCTCTGCTGATTGGCCGAGGAGGACTGTCGTCACAACAACAACAACAACAACCACGACTTAGAAATAGTGAAAAGCACAAGCGAAGATGTCAGAGAAAGTGATGAACAACCCAAAATAATAAAAACAAACAAGCTGAGAGGAATGAACACAAAATATACTAGTTTAATCTTTAACAGGGTCCGTTGCTACCTTGTCTGTGGGTGTGTGTTTGTCTGCGCGCGCGCGCGCGTGCATGTGTGTCCGCGTATGCATGTACATTGTGTACTCTGTGTGCGCGAGTGTGTATGTGATTGAGGTCTCTATACTGCCCTGGCCTGACTTGGGTTAACAGATTTCTAATGAAATCCAATAAAAGACAGCCATGATAATCCCAACGGAGAACGTGTGCGGGCGTGTGTGTGTGTGTGTGTGTGTGTGTGTGTGCTTGTGTAGTCCCTCTTCACCTGCTACAAAATCAAAATGGTCAGACTAATAGTCTCTAGACTCTGGTTAGAATGTCTGTTAGCATGTAGCATCGCATGTGAATCCCGGGCCGCGTTTGCAATAGCGCTTCCCGGAAGCCGCGGCAATGAGCAGTGAGCCGTCTGTCATGTACTGTGTGTGTGTGTCTCCCTGCACGATGGATGGACAGGTGCCACAGACGCTATATATATATCCTCACACGCTGTTGTGGCCCCACCACTCCACAGAGATCTGTGCCGCTCGCTCCAGTCATAAATACAGTATCTAAAAGGCCAAAATAGGCTTTAGCTGCTGTCCGCGCTTCAGAAAAACCAGGGCAAGGGTTTGTTTCTCCATCTGGTCACACTCCTCCTTCCCCAACCGCCTTCTCCAAAAAGTGGTGTGTTCCTCCCCCCGCCCTCCGCCAAGTGGACCGGTTCATACGAGTCACCTGTTGCCGGGTAAACCCTCTGGTGCAACACAGTACACGGTCAGCTGACCTTAAACCCCTCCGTCCCGCCCCCCCATCAGGTCCGAGGGCGGGTGTGTGGCGGGGGTCTTGGCGACGGGGGGCGGCAGGGGTCTGGGCGGGGGCACGGGTCGCGACCGGGGCCTCCTGGCCGGGCTGCCCCCTTCCCCCGCTCCCCCGTCGCTCTCCGCCCGCTCGGAGGAGGAGGAGCAGGCTGGGGGCGGGGGTGGCAGGCGGGGGAGGGACATTGAGTCGTGAGGGGGCGGTGGGTGGGGCATCCAGGGGGAGGGGGAGGAGGAAGGGAGGAGGTGGGGGGGCGGGCGGAGGCTCTGGATCCTGCGGCACTCCTGGCAGATGCGCACGTGGCTGCAGCCCCCCGGCGGGGGGCCCCGCGCCCCTGTGGAGCCCCCCCCGGGGGGAGGGACTGGGAGGAGGGGTAGAGGGGCGGGCGGCGCCGAGCTGCCGCCCAGCTGGTCCTCCAAGAGCCGCTGGGGCCCCGGGCCCAGATCCAGGCCCCCGCCTGGGCCCCCCTCCGGGCCCCTGGAGCCGCTGTACAGCTTGCCGTTGCTCAAGCGCATCTCCCGGACCAGCCGCACGGGCCGGGCCCCGCCGGCCAGCGCCAGGCGGGACGGGTGTCGCAGGACGCCCCCCACCGCCGCGCCGCCAACGCCGCCGGCGGCCAGGGGGCGGCGCCGCCGCGACCGAGAGCTCTTCCTGCAGGAGAGGGCGCTCCTGAGCTCCGTCAGCATCTCCTGACACACTGACACCTGGGAGGGTGGGGGGAAGACAGGAAGAGAGAGACGGAGAAAGACAGAGGGAGAGACGAAGAGAGGGATTCAGAGAGGAAGAATAAAGATAAGAGGAGAAGAAAGAGACACACTGTTAGAAATGCTCATAGTGGGAAAAGCCATATTCACGCAGCACATATGTGAAGTCTATTCCTGCTTGGACATATTCCACGCCCTGACTCTGTTAATTAAAGGTGTAGTCAGCTATTGTAAGCTAATTGTAAGATAATATACTTTATATGAAATTCCCAATCGTGTGCGCTGACAAAATTATGAGATACTTCTACACAGCCTTGGCATTAAAATTAACAACATAAACAAAAGTGGCAAACACAACAATGCCGTTGCCTTTCCATGTGCGGGGGTGGAGCTTCTGATGGAGTTTGTTTTGAGCGTTAGCGTAAATTAGCAAGCGTTCTTGGGAAAGACTAATCCAGTCTTCATTAATCCCAAACGTGTCGCCATGTTATCTCACGATGTTATGACTTTTACCGGAGCTCATGCAAAATATGAGGCCACCGCCGTCGCTGCGCCGGACATATCTCCCTCCCTCCCATGCGGGCGGGAGAGAGATAGCAGAGGGCCGTAGCAGGCGGGCAAATGAACGACTGATAAACAGAACAAATGAAAGTCAAACAGCGCATTTGCAGAGGGTAAGGGAACACGGGCAGTCCAGGGCACCACCAGAGGCAGACACACAGCAGACACACAGATGAAACAAAGGGCCAGTTAAAGAGTCACCAGGTATTCCTTGAGGCCCGCGAGAAATGGCGTTGTCATTTGGCAACGCGTCAAGGAACGCACTTAACGTTTATAGTGTTATAAACGTTAATACAAACCGCTCAGATCTCTGCATATGTTCAATGCATGCTCATGGCTTGATGCTCAAGAAATAAGAAATAGAAACAATGAAGTTCTAAACCTTTGGCGTCGACGCGCGTCAGACGCCCACCAGAGGGCGTTGTTGCAGTGCATGGAGAGAGACATGCACGCGCGCACACACACACACACACACACAGTGGTTGACCTACTGGGGCATGTCTGCCGTGGCTGTGGCCGGGGGCGGGGCAGGCTGAGGAGGAGGGGTGAGGAGGGCGTACCTCGTCTGTCTCGGCGGAGCGGCGCGTCGACCACACGAACTCCATGACGGCCACGAACACGGAGATGATGAGGCCACAGATCAGGACCACGAAGATGCCCCCGATGTTCTCCATGCCCAGGCCTGGCACGCACACACGCACGCACGCACGCACGCACGCACGCACACACACACACACACACACGCACACACGCCTGCTTGACCTGGGGGCAGGGGTTAAGTCACGTAACGTCTTGATCACGCTCCAGTACAGATGATCGATACCGGCATGTATCTGCTGTGCGATCTGTCCCACAGGCCCGTCAGCGCGCGCGTTTGGCCGGTGAGTGTCCATGGAGATAAATGGGATCATTACACGGCGTTGATAGCACAGAGGAAACAAGGGAAAGCGTGCAGAGACATCGATACACATGTTTTGGGAACCATAGCCAGCAGCAACGTAATGATTTCTCCGCTCTGGTGCGTTGTCCGTGTTAAATGTACACTCTGTTAGTTTCGTGACACCGTCCTGATCTCTCAAGCTTCAGTTTGACGTCGCCACGAGCATCTGGGCTTGACCCCGACCCCCCCCCTTTAACACGGTTACAACCAGATGCCCCCCCTCCTACCTTTGGCCCTGTGGTCCTCCTCCTTGGGACACTGGCCCCCCTCCCACCACCACCTCTTCAGGATCTCCAGCCTGTTGTACTCCTGGAGCTGCCGGATGCCCAGCGTGATCTCATCCCTGTATGGAGAGCCTGTGTGTGGGGGGTGGGATGAGAGGAGAGGAGGGGAGGGGAGGGGAGGGGAGAAGAGAGGAGGGGGGAGGAGGGGGGAGAAGAGGAGAGGAGAAGGGAGGAGAGGGGTGGGGAGGGGGGAGGAGGGGAGAGGAGGGGGGAGGAGAGGGGAGGGGGGAGCAGTAAAGAGAGTAAGAGGGGAGGGGAGAGGAGGAGAGGAGGGGATATTTATTGTTGTGTTTAATACAACTCAGAACCCTTTAAGAAAAAAACACAAGGTCTGTTGCCACGTGAACCTGGTAGGAACTGTAAACTGCACATCACGATCATTACTTTACTGCTATTGATTAATGTTGTCTAATAAGACACACCCCGCCAATAAGGTCCATTGAACCGACAGAGAGAGAGAGAGAGAGAGAGAGAGAGAGAGAGAGAGAGAGAGAGAGGGGGGAAGAGAGAGAGAGATATCACAATAACTCTTGACGTGTGATTGTGTATCTTCGTCAGAAGCAAAGATATACGTAGTCACGACAAATTGTTTCAGTTGGTCATCGACATACAAACCCAACACCAAAACCTCCCAAAATGTTTTGCCACGGGTTAAGAGAACAAGACAAGCACGTTTGTCAGAGGACAAGGGTAACCTTGGTTGATTTGATTAGACCTTATCCAACTCAGAGTGGAGTACGGACGATGGACTAAAAAACACTTCAGTTAGGTTTCATTAAAACAAAAATACTTCTGACAGAGACAAGGCAGCCGCGTGTCTCCAACTGGTTTTACAATACATACTGTACGTGTCAAGGGGAACAATTTCACTCCATATTGCTGTGCCACGACATTATATTTCTGTTCCATTTTGAGAGATACCGCACTCTACTGTAGAACACTACTCGTTTGGTTCAGCGTTGGCTCTGAAATATACAATAAATATTTGATCAAACGCAATAAATAGCTACTTGGCGTGAGGGGGAATGAGAAAAGGAGGCGCAGAAAAGAGGGGGGACATGAAAGAGAGGGATCAAGAAGGACACGAGCGGAGAGAGAGAAACCATCCAGCAAATGGAACGGTCAGATGTGAGGAATGAGGCACGAGCAGTCAGGAAGGTTTGGCAGCACGTCAGAGCATGTCAGAGGCAAGCCAGAGCCATGTAGAACGAAGAGTCACGTCAACTCCATTCACAGCAATGGTGGATCGTCGAAGAAATACTAGAAGCACCCTATAAATTATATTATGAATCGATGCATTTATTGACTAGTAATGAAAGAAATGAAAGTATAGAAATGCTAAAATTGCAGTAACGTATGTGTTTTTATCGGTTAAATTGTCCACCAAGCACATCCTAGAACGGTTTTGTGTCTACATGAATCACCTGACCACGGATAACTTCAAACATCCATTGGCGCGGCTCTCTTTGCTTCATGGCTCTGAGTCAAGCCATCCACAATGGAGATGTGTGGAGATTTGCTAGCCTGTTGAAACCAGCACTTGGTGAATTGGGGATTGTTTCCAGTCGTTGCCCCCTAGTGGGTGTAGACGTCGGGCTAATTTTTTAACTATAGCCTTTAACTAATCATCTAGCTCTACCAGATGATTGGTTGAAGTACATTTAGAAACAAAATGCTCAACTTCATCTTCAACACACTTAGCCACCCCAACTGGTCGCAGATTGGCCCACCCTTCAGAGTGGCTGAGCAAACCTTCGTACAATAAGGGTTTCCAGACAGTGATCTCAAAAATAGAACTGAGACCAATAATCGGGCGAAGCCAGGCTAGCGGTTTTGCCGAGCTTGCCAGAAAATACATAGTGTACTATTCGGGAGCAATTGCTACACGCTGAGAAAAAACAACAATTATGCTTAAATGCAGAATCCTCTTACTAACTTCAATTGGCTTCAAATTAGCTGCTTTACAATAGTACTGTGTTGAAGACAGCAGAGTGTTGATATCGTGTAAACCCTAAATATAAACATCTGTTCTGGGTTATTATGACTGTGACTGTATACATGTAACCTGTCACAATGTTTATTGTATTGTCCCTGACAAATAAACAAAATATTTAATATATAAATATTAATAAGTGTAAGTATATGGAGGTTGGCTGACGACAGCTTTGTTAAAGCAAATCTGTGGTGTGAATCAGACGGGTCCACTTATTTGAAGAGCATTGAACTGCAGGCTCTCACTGTACAAAAACGCCCCCAACCACACACACACACACACACACACACACACACCCACCCACCCACACCAATTACAGTACCAACACTGGTAAATTACCACTCTATTTCTGGCCCAGCAAGCCACAGCCCAGCTTCCCCGTGAGTGAAAATAAGGTGTGCATGCTCCGCTATAACACAGGTTTCCATCTGAAGGGTGTCAGATCAAAGCAACGCAGAGCGCAGGCACATTGCACAATCAGGAGGGCTTTACCAGGCTTTACACAACTGTTACATGTGGCAGAACTTTATCAATAATTGAATCCCATCGCCATGGCAGCTCTGCCTGAGCCCAGAGACGCTATTCAGCCCAGTGCGGGCAGTCTTCCAGATGAGCATGTATCAACAAGCTCCTCTCTAGAGCTACTGAAATTAGAAACAGAGCTAAAAAACTAAACACTAAAATAAACCCGTTTAATGAATAATGTATCGGTAATGGAGCTATATCCTTCATTTTATAAAATCTATTTTGTTCTGTATTTTTTGTACAAAAGTTTGTCGATAATACGGTGCTTGAAAATCGATGCAGTGTCATAAAAAAAAAATACAAAAATAAAAAATTCAATACACAGCTGTTTCGATTTTTTCTTTTTACATATGCCTTCACAGTGATTGTGATGTGGGGGCGGGCGTCAAACACAACACGTGGTTGATTACCTCACAAAGAGATTGCTGGACGGGACATGCAGTGAGGGCGGATTCAAAGGTTTGACGCTGCTAACGTTAAAACGGACCCTGCAGGGAAAGACAGCGGGAAACTAAACGAAGCCATAGCAAGGCGTCATTGCATTTCTACGGGAGCAAACACGGAACGGTGCCCGTCTCTTAAGTGGGCGTGTCCCCTTACGTCAACAGCCACATTTGGCAGAGGAAGCTGAGCGTACGTAACACACAGACAGTCAAATCTTACGAAGTACATTTTTCCCGAAAAAGTCCCCCAAAACCCATTTACCCGCCAAGAGATATAACGGGAAAGGTTTTGTTTATATCCTTGGACCTCCTCATTGATTTGCATAGAACACTGGGTTGTTCTGTTCTGCATTAAGGGGGATACTACCCCCCCACAAAAAGTTGAATGCTGAGGTCATATGCATTGGTCCCTCCAGCAGCATATCTCTCTGCTGCATGATCTCACATCCGCCATCTTTCCCTCCCCAGCCTCTCCATGGGTGTGAACGGAACACACGCCATTGCGCAGAGCGGTGGCGGCAGGAGATCCCGGAAGTCGCTGGTTCGAACCCGGCTAGCTCCTCACCAAGCGCCGAGGTGTCCCTGAGCAAGACGCCCAACCCTGACTGCTCCCCCTGGTGGTCAGACGGCGCCTTGAGTGGCTGACACCACCATCGGTGTGCGAACGGGTGAACGCGAGGCCGTGCTGTGAAGCTTTGAGCGGTGGAAGGCTGGAAAGGCGCTGTGTAAATGCAGTGCATTTACCATTTGCTTGTCATGCCATGTACTGTAGAGAGAGACGTGTGCTCTCTGCTGCACATACAGTACATATGTATATATGTGTGTATGCATGCGTGCGTGTGTGCGTGCGTGTATATGTGCGCGCGTGTGCGTGCGTGTGCACGTGTGTGCACGTGTGTGTGCATGTGTGTGCATGTGTGTGTGTGTGTGTGTGTGTGTGTGTGTGTGTGTGTGCGTGTGGTGATGGATGACCGTACTGCTAATTTGCCCGAGGCGCTATAATCTGAAACCAGTCATCAATCAATGCTCGTTGGCAGCCTGGAGCACTGACATGTACGAGAGGAAGCTTCAGCTGAAGGAGATGGGGAGAGAGAACGGGGGACAGTAGAGGGGAGAGAGAGGGAGAGAGGGGGGGGGGGAGGAGAGAGAGAGGGAGGGAGAGGGAGAGAGAGAGAGAGAGAGAGAGAGAGAGAGAGAGAGAGAGAAGGGGAGGGAGAGAAATGGAGGGGAACAGTTTAAAACCAAGAGGTTACGATGGGAGAAAAACGACCTTCACGACCGTCCATAAAATGTCCCACAATGCTTTGCGCCTTCACATCATTGAAGGTGAAGTGACTGATTACTGATTTATGTGTGTTCTTATTTTTTTTTAACACAACACAAATGCAATGATTTATACAGTATATATATATATATATATATTATTATTTTTTTTTTTGATAAAATCATGAAGGGCGAGGATGGCACATCAATCCACAGTCTACAGAGGCCTACATCATGTGACGCTCCTGTGTTCTATATACTATTAATATGCACTATACCAGCATTATCAGGATGGTAGCTAGTGTCCAGAACAGTGTGGACCGTTAGAGGTCAAAGGTCATCTCGAGAACGGTTGTTGTCTTTTGAGCTCAACTCAATCGGAAGCTCTGTCCCACACATTGAAATGCATTGCAAAGACATTGTTGTGAGCAGTGTTCGCCACCTTTGTTTATGCTCCTATTTACGGAGCCAGAACTGTGTGGAACTAGCGGATTATAATTTCCAGTATGCACAGAGAACGGTAGCTATCAGAATGCAAGGAGATATTTCGTTAATATGGACAAAAAGCGTATTAGGTTACAATAGATGACTATACCTTTATTGGCAGAAAACAAATCATCAAATATTTGTCTAAGATGCGTGTGTCTGGGAGCCTGTAACAAATATAACGGTGACCCTTGACCTACTAACTGTAGACTAATGAGTAGCCTACATGTAGCTTTGATGTTGTGGTGGATGAAACACGGAAGGCCTTGAAGGGATGATGAAGGGTTATGAGCAGACGTGTTCTCAACAAGTGATTTATGAAAAACAAACAGGGGGATAATTGAGACTCCTGCCAACTTTTTCTGGAAGGAGGGCAACAAATAGAAGTGAAAAGGAACAGCCTAGCATATTGACAGGCTGTCTGCATAATATACTGGAGTGTTTCTCAAACGGGAGTGAGTGCACCACTAGTGGTACTGGAAGGTACTGTATATCAGGGGGTACGTGAGAGAAAACGGAAGTCACAAAATGCGGTAACAGCAACAATGAAAACAGTATTGATAACTTTTAAAAACAAGTAAAAACTGGGCAAGCCTAGTTCTGTCGGACCAGTGCAGCGTGATGTCAACCTGCAGTCGTTTTGACACGTCCCCTTTCTTGGGGAAAACAAAGTGTAAAAATGACTTGCAGCTATAGATTTTCACCCTACATAATAGTGTCTGTGTTATCTCCTGCACTATAAACAAAACAACACACACTCACATCGGTTCTCCTTGCTACTGAGAGGGAAAGAGGGGGACAAAATATGTATTTCATGACTGCAGACTATTTTGGGAACCCTGGGACTCGTAATGTAGCAAATCATACCCTAATATATGTAATCTACATTTTATAAACATAACTCATAATTAGTGTATGCAATATACATTATACAATAAAGACATAAAGCAAACAGTTTAATAGGCTAGATTGTAAAAACGACCTCAGTCAAAGTCAACGTAAACGTCACTGGTTGCAGCTGGGTAGCTAATAGCTAGACTGTAAAGATTTAACCCTCGCACTGCTCGGCAAAGTCTCCCAAGTGTTGGTTATCTAATGATAACTGTAATCAGTAGCAGATTTACACACAAGCGGCAGGCAGCGATATACTGTCCATCTTAACTAACAAGGAGAGTGAAATACCACTGTATCCAGTCCAGGATAGCCTAACTAAACTGGATTGGGACTAAAGTTAACAAAGTGGACTTTAATAAAACACCAGCTGCCAAACTACTAATACACCTCTTCCGAGATGTAATTTCAACTTTACTTATTTTAATGTATTTCCCTATCAAACAATTACTAACTCAATTGACCATGATTTAAATGAGAAAGTAATTTTCCAACAAAAAGGGGTGATAACCACAATATAACTTGTAGTAGTATTGCATGCACTTTTTAACAAGGTCGGTCAGTCAGTTTGTAAGCGACATTTGCTTATATTGGCCGGTCCTGCTACACGTGGTCCAGCAATAATTTCTATATAATAGGTCTGTAAAAATATTGATGAAATTTCAACATGCGTGTTCCTGAAACCATGGAATTGTCTCCATTTACTCTAATGGAGACAATTTATTCTCATTTATGCTAAACATACAATTAGCCAAACTCCTTCAGGGCACCTAAATAAACCTAACTCCTCCTTTCAGGCAGTGTCTTGACTTGGGGTACAGTCACTCTCACGTGTGTTAAATTGACAGCTGCCAATAATCTCCTCCCATTCACTTCCATTCTATTCGAGCGAATAAAGCCTTCGCTTCCAGTGGCGAAGCAAAATCGCATCTTCCTCCTCGTCTAGAGTTCAACCCAGGTGAACTATGGCCGCTGAATTCACAGCCGCAACCAACAGCAAGGACGCGTAGCAACCACACACACGAGGAGGCGTGTGTTGTTGGACCCCACGGGGGCTCCAATTGGATGTAGTTTTCTTAGTGAGGCAGGAAGGAAAGAGTTATTGTGGTGTCTAACCATAGGCATACGTCTTATCAGCCAGTTTTGCACAGTGTTGCTAATGCTGACTGCAAACTACTCCTACACATTTTCCCGTGGCAAAACAACAACCGCGTAGCAAACGCTGTTTGCATGTGACCAATATCGCTAATGCAGACACAGACTAAAAAAAACACAGGAAACAAAGTCCCGCGTCAACTTCCTGCACTGCCCACATTCCGCACGGCAAGACATTGAAGCCAATGAAGACCGTCTCGACCGAGTGGACTCGGAAGGCCCCCTAGCAGCTGATGCCTCCATTAAGAAATGGATACGTCATACTTTGAATCAGCTTTGCTGCAGCCTGCTCCGTTCATATAACCGGAAGTTAGCAAGTTGCAGCAAAAACACTTAAATATGTGGTGGTATATCACCCACTCCTACATAAATGTTTCATTTCAGTAGAACGTGAATAATATTTTACACTGTTGTACTGTAAAAAAATTGGCCTACTAAAATGTTTACTGTGAACTATTAAATGTATAGCTGCAATCCATAACCAAGCATTGTTTCAGCTACTAGACCACGACAGCAATCAGCAATCTTATCAAAATGTTTACACAGAGCGACCGCGAGATCTTCAACTTCATGCGTTGCCATGACTACTTCGCCGCCTCAAGTAGCGGAACGCATTATGACGTACGTTGCCACGTGAACAAGGCGTTAGCGCAAAGTGAATAGGTTTGTAGGTCGTACAATCTGATTAATTAAATACAGAGCAGCATGTGGGCGGGGGGGCGGGGGCTCACCCAGGGGCATGCCGATGCCATAGCCCTTGGTGTCCAGCAGGCCCCCTATCTGGGTCAGGTTGCAGTTGAGGCGGCGGTGGTACTCGTTCATGGTGCTCTCCAGCAGGAAGGCGTACTTGGAGTTGAGGACGCGGGCGATGCCCTCCTCCGTGCTCTTGACGAACACGCTGGGCTGCTTGGAGTGCATGTAGTTCCACATGCGCTGGTAGGTCTGGTACCGTGAGTTCTGGACCGGGGCCGGATACAGGGAAGCAGAGAGAGAGTCAGCAACCGCTGGTTGTATGCATGTCACATGAGTAAAGGGGTCTATATGACTTTCTGCCTTTCTATCTAGTGTGATAATCTTGTGTTTAGATAAAAAATCTAGTTGAACATGTGTCTAATATAAATGGCTTAGCTAGTGACTTAATTTAAGTGAATGTGCACTTAGTTTAAGAAATCGTATCAAGTGAATTTCACTTACTGCACTGGCAGCCACATTTGTTTGTTTTAAGCATATGCAAGCTCAACTAATATATTTGCACATATATTTGATAGGACATTTTATGCAGTGTGGTTGTATGCATTTCACATGAGTAAAGGGAACCTATATGACTTTCTGCCACTAGATTTCACAGTAAGTACGCTAACATCTTAGACCAAAACAAATGCTTCTTGGTTCACACACACACACGCACACGCACACACACACACACACATTTACATGCACGTGCGGCCAGCCTGGCTACGTAAACAATTAACAGAGGAGCTCGGATTACGGCTGTGTTCAAGTGGAACTCGTGGAAACCGTGGTTACGGCATGAGAAGTCGTGTACACAAGTCGTGAACGCGAAGCTTTCAGAAAAGTCCCACTTAAGTTGTTATGTTATGTTAAAACACGACCACATTTGAGTGCAACACCCAACACACAGAAGGGGTGTGATGTCATTCTCGCCATTACTCACTTCACTACACTATATATTTACGCAATAAAATATAACACCAAATATTGCTAAAGCACCAGGTGGTGATCATCGCACGAGTTCCCCCTCTGAGCAGCTCGCGTCGCGCCGCGCAACACTCTGGGACAGCTGCGCTTCCCGCCCGCTAAGGTGCTGCCAACGCACCATGAAGAAGGTCATGGTGGAGCCGCCGTGGATGGTGCCGTACTGGATGTTGGTCTGGTCGGCCAGGTCGTCCGCAGACTCGACGGGCACCTCCATCCTCTGGACGGTCAGGAACGCAGCCAGGTTGGCCGTGTAGGACGAGATGATGATGAGGGTGAATGCCCACCTGGGTCAGGGAGAGAGAGAGTTAGAGAGGGGGGGGGGGGAGAGAGAGAGAAAGATAGAGAGGGAAAGAGAGGGGCAGGGAGAGAGAGAGTTAGAGAGGGGGAGGGGGGGGGAGAGAGGAAGGGATACAGGGAGAGAGAGAGAGAGAGAGGGAGAAAGAGAGAGAGGAAGAGAGGGAGAGAGAGAGGAAGGGATACAGGGAGAGAGAGAGAGAGAGAGAGAGAGGGAGAGAGAGAGAGAGAGAGAGAGAGATAGATTTTGAGATAGATAGAGATAGAGAGAGAATGTCAGAGAGTGAGAGAGAGAGAGATGGGTGTTGGTG
>JAODUE010054997.1:4484-17407 GCA_027564755.1 Amblyopsis hoosieri | reverse complement strand
TAAGACCTTGAGACCACAGCTCTTCACCGCAGCTTCAGCAATGGAAGCTTTGAACATTTCCCACTCAGGTTCTATGTTAATGTTGTCATTCAAGATATTGTCATAGAAACAAAACCTGTGCGCAGTGCTTTTTAATGATGCGCTCATTAGCACCCTATCAGTGCTAAACTGCCAGAAAAAGCACTATGTGGACACTGGGCCTAAATAGTAACATAAACAAAGTGGTGAACACTGCTCACATCAACAAAGCCATAGAACTAAGATTTTCTTCACAATGTGTTTCTCTGTGTTGAGTGGCGCTACAGAGGAATATTGTTTTGATTTGAGCTCGAATTTAGCAAGCGAAAATGACTAACCCTGCCTTTAAATAATCAGTTGAACTCTGTTTAAACCTTCACCCAAGCTTTATTTCTCTTTATGAAAGCGCAGCGGACTGTGGTCAAAGCTCATGATGAGAACATGAGGCAACACCAAGGCCTGCTCTTTGTTTTTAGCCACAATGAACCATCTACACAGCATAATCATCAAAACATTGTGCTGGAAAGCTTGATGTGGCTAATGACACAGCAAAAGGAGGCACACAGCAATACTGGTTTCTACATGCCCCAAAACCTGTAGGACAACCAGCATAATCCTGATAAATAGGATAAATTATCATGAACTAATATCCTCACTTACAATTCATTTCTAGGCTTTAACATGTTTTGCTTTCACAAATTCCGCTGTGAATATTGCTTATTGTTTGTGCAAAGAAGAGGTTCTACTGAATCTTTAACCCTTAAAATGTGGTTGATCCAATAGGAATGCCTATGGTCAAGAATTGTTTCTACAGTAAGTGGCCAAACACACAATGCACTCTCTTTATTAAGCATGCTTTATGTTTAAAAACAGCTCAATCCTAACCTGTCGCTAGACACACTACAAGGACCCCCAGGCAATCATACTCAAATTATATTCATTATACAGCATTACCGAGAAAGCAAAAGCCTATACCATGATAAAAAGTCAGTAATGAAAAATAGAATACTCTGGCTCTCTAGCGATATGAGGGCTTTTCAGTTATACCAGGAAAAATGTTCCTCATCCACAGGAATGTTTGAGTAGGTGGTATAATATCAAGTGTAAATGCCATTGGATCATCAGTATCCTGTAGTACACATGGCGTACACATAACACATTAAACATCAGTAAAACTGCGTGACCTCCAGAGTACAAAAATATTTGCACTGTACATCTTTAAAAAGAACGATTGAAGATTATTTTGCAGGCATTACAGAAAAACGAAATGCTGTTTTGGAACCAACTTTTCATTCACCTGACAACTCAGAGTGTGACTGTGACACCCAGAGTACTAGTCTCACTCACCCACATCTCGCTTCCCAACCCTCTCTGAACATCCCATAACCCCGCTCACATAGTTTTCAAACTGTTTTTAAAGTCAGATTGCACTAGAAAACCTATGGAGCTAAGTCAGACTTTAGGTATGAAAAGTTCTGCATCGGTAAGAAACTTGCATCGTAAAAAAATACAGAAAGAAGCTGACATGAACACACAAAATATTTGTATTAATAAAGCACACCAGAATAAACAATAAAACATTGTTTCAATGCCAATGTTGTATTTATTTAAATAATAAATGCCAATATTGTTTATGCCAATTCCAATATATTTGTTTATATCGCACCCTGCCATCTGCCTCTCATGTGAAAGGCAAATCTACTGCCCAGAGACAAGAAAGCGATGCATCTCGTTTTGAGGTAACCATGAGAACAGAACAGTCAACAAACCACGTAGATGAACCAAAATATATATTTATTAACAGTCTAAATAAACCTAGCCTATTTTAAATGAATTAAGACAAAATATGTTGTGAATATGTGATATAGCACGTAATTGGTGCATTTTCATATATCGTTTTAATACCAACTGTTGTAGGCTATGTCCAATAAATATTATTAGCGTATTTCTCACATTTTCTGTTTTGTGTACGGTAAAAGCTTGTGAAATTAAAACATTTATCTGTCAGTTGGTTCGACTGTATCCTGCTTGCTAGCTTACATTCCTACAAGTCAAGAAGGCGTATGTGTGTCTCGCCGCGCCGCCACCTCAAAAGTTTAATATATTTTATCTTGGAGGCGGATGGGCATGTCTTCGATTCGTGCACACAAGCCGCAAAGTTCTCAGGACTGCGCCCGCCCGCCATTCTGCATCCCAACCCGCGTGATGTGAGCGTAGGTCTGAGAGCAAACCCGTGGTTAAGAAGCACTTCTTTCCAGTACTCCCTTTGCAGTGATACATATCTAGCACAAATTGACCAAGAAAACATATTACAACATGCCTAAAGGAATCTAGGAAGTGTGGCTGAGTGAATATCCTACAGCATCATTCCTCCAATTTCATCACCGCTACAATCAATACCAGCCTTCACATCGCACACCAGTTTTGCCCAGGCGATACTTTCAGTGGATGAACCGAGCAAAAGACAGTAATTGCCTCCGTGAAAAGTCCTCACCTCTGCACACGCCTTCTCCACCACCAACTCATTATGCTAATTAAGATAAGAAGCCTGCCGTGCCTAATGCCTGGCTAAATAATGAATATGGAACTGGAGAATGAGCCGGTCAGGATTTGACAGGACTCTCTTGGCTGGAGTGGTTAGCTATGCTTTCCTGGCCTGCTTTGGTTTTTTGTCCTCAGGGCTCCACCACCATCACTCCGGCCTTTTAAGACGGCGACACCAATATAAATGCTCAGTTTCTTTTGCTGTGGCTAAAAAAAACAAATGAACACAGTGCTCAGCAGCATTGCTGGTGGTCCGGCAACCAGTGTTTTCTGCAAGAAATAAAAGGCAGAAACATGACAAATGCTGCCTTGCGAGTTTCTGAAGCAGGTCAGATAATTACCCAGAGGTACATGTAGGAGTGCAGTTAACGTTTCTTCGGCGAGAGCACACCTACATCTCTCGCTGAACACCCACGTAGCGTAAACTCGAATTTAGATGCAATTCCCCCCAGACACAATTTGTCCACCCACTTTTTACCAGCAACAAGAGACAAGCAGATGAGGATGGAAACGCCTATTGCATGTAATAACAACATCACCTAAGCAGAGGATGACAAAATAATGATGTTCGTACAGCTCGTACTGCCTAGAAAATTACATCAACATGAGTGCAGTTTGCATTCGCTTCACAGTAGATAGAAAATCTACATAAAAACCCTACATTAAAAAAACAACAAGGAAGACACAGCTAAGTGGTCAGGTAAGCCTGTTGGCTAGGCACTCTCCCCACATGATAGTTGTGTGCTGGTAGAACAATGAGTAGAGGAAGCTTTAAGGTATAGTCAGCTATTGCTGCGGCTTGCATAACAATGCGTTTCAATGTGTGAAACGGCAACGTGGAAATATATTGTTTTGATTTTAACTCATAAAATAAAACAGAAATATGCGCACATATTTTGAGAAAAATTATGTATACACATGGATGAAACGAGACAGTATTTTATCAAACCTTTCGGTATGCTCACATGATCCACGGTATTGTGACATTATTGATAATTTCATATAATTTCTAAGCACCTATCATACATTCCCTAGCTTCTCTGGAGTCTATAAGCATTTCCTTGGTTTCCCTTGGGCCTATCAGCGCTACGTATGCACAAGATGAAAAAAAGAGTGACGAGTGCTAGCGATTCAGAAGTTTGGATTTCGTCACTTGATGAAAACTAAATTTAACCGCGTTACAATGTTCCTTCCCGCACACATTTCAGCAACAAAGTATTTCCACAACTCCCTACCTAGCTCGCCATTAAAAACTGTGTATTCTAAAATAGGCTAAAATACAAAATTACCGATATAGTAATAATTAGTAAATAAAATTAGTAAAGAAATTGTTTAAAAAAAAAAAAAAGTTAATAATTACTGATACAGTGGTCCAAAAGCCGTGATACATATTGAAACATGAGCCCTAGCCCTACATTGTTTTTGCGTCCCTCTCAACAGAAATCTGCATTCATGTGTACAGAGAAATAGATTGAAAGTGAATTTGCCCGTTCTGTGTGGGAGATGAAAATATAATCCGGTGTTTCTACACAGCCCTGGCTGTGTAAATGGGAGCACAAATTGGCACAGACTGCACCACACAAAATTATCATATATCAGCCTTGGCAATGAACTTCCAATGGCAACAGCTGTTTTGATACTAAGTAAGTAAAGTTTATTTATATATCACATTTCACAGATAAAAATCACAAATTGCGTCACACTAAAATCAGATACATCACACAAAATTAAATACATGACAGAAAATAAATACAAAAGACAAACAAAACACACGTCAGGCTGGCCAAACCCCCTGTAGTCTATCTAAATGCATCTGATTGAAAGCGTCTTCAATTGTGTTTGAAAAGAATCCACAGAATTAAGACAGCGTAGAGATGGAGGCAATGCATTCCACAGCCTACTGTAGGTGCCACTGGTCCCCGTGCTTTCCAATATCATAGAGTAGAAATATTATAGAGTTCAAATATCAATCTTTCTCTAGACTTACTTACTCTACCTTTACGAGGCATGTTGGACAGGAGATGGAGGAACCTAGATAAATTGGTGCCATGTTCCATACTTTTGCTCATGGCGTTATGGAGCAAACGGAACTACGGCAGCGCTGAAATGTCCACATCAGTGATTTCTTAGGAAATGCACATGGCCCGGAG
This sequence comes from Amblyopsis hoosieri, assembly GCA_027564755.1. Lineage (NCBI taxonomy): Eukaryota > Metazoa > Chordata > Actinopteri > Percopsiformes > Amblyopsidae > Amblyopsis > Amblyopsis hoosieri. Next base: position 12,695 of record JAODUE010054997.1, on the reverse strand, counting down.
CCGGCACTTCCTTCCATTGGCGTGTGTCTTCTCTATTTGGTCTCTGTAGTCAGCGACTGTGCCCACCATTCTGCCAACTGTGTACTTTGATAAGGCTTGGCTTGATAATTAGTGTGAATCTTGTGAGATTACTTTACTCTCCTGTACACTTCAGTCAGAGTCCTGTACCTTTTCTAAAATACCAATATTGACAGCTCTTGTGCGGCCTACAGTATATGAGTACACGGCAGAAATAATGTATGAAATCATTATGTGACTAGGTTTCATATTGTATCACGTTTGAAGGTGGGAGGAAACTCACCATGCATATCATGCGTGAGCATGAAGAACGAGCTGCAAAGGAAAACTCAAGTCTATGTATTTGTGTAGGCGTCTGGGTCACTGCTAGACGAGTGCCATCGCTACTGGAGACTCAATGAAAAGGTTCAAGAGTCAAACACTGCAATTTTCCAGTCCACTCCTCTCCCACATGGACACATAATGGGACTACCATGCAGATACATGTAATTACAGGCAATCTACTCTCACCTTTACATCCCACCCGGAACCCCACAATATCTCCACTTGTGAAAGATTAGAATGAAAGAGACATGCCAAATGAAACACAAAAATAGGTTTGGAAAAGAACACCACAATACTGTAATGTAATTCAGGCTCGCATACAGCATATGTATTGGGGTGGGTGCATCTGTATATACTGTGTGTATATGGAGGTGTATAAGGTGACAATGTACACAAGTAAGCAAAATTAAAAAATGTAAAAATGCAAAGCGTGGCGCCGGAAAAATGCGCATGCCAATCAGTACAATAGGAAAACAATGGTTTTGCTGGGGACACTTATCTAGTGACGCATCTCTGTGTGATCGAGGCCATAGGCAACGTTTGAGTTGTTGAGGTGACACTGAAGGCCCAGTGTCGAGGGTCACGGTTTGCTACTGAAAGTAAGTGAAGACAAGGTTAACTGCCAAGGTAAAACTCAGGGCTCAGAGTCATGTGAGCCTATATGGTATGGTGGTAAGGTATAAGCTACCCTACCAGCACCTACTGTACCTTGTGGTAGCAGGACGAAGCCTCCTGTTTGTTAAACACAAGAAGCTTTCAAAGAAAGGGGTCACTGCTAAAGGCTAGTTTGAATTCAAGTAATTAACTAACAGACTCAACAAAAGCAGAGATTTAATACGCTTGGGAGATTCTACTGCAATGATAAACAGTGGAGGCCAGTTACCGTATTTCGTGGATGATTCACGCCGAAGCCCAAACTCAAGAAGTGTACAGCAAGCCTAATGGTTTAAACTGTAGTTTACCTCCAAATCTAAAAACTGGCATGCCAAATCTCTACATATAAACTATATTGGCTTGCGTGCGTGCATTAAGAACAGTGCAAACAAGCAATGCTGCAGGCATAGCTTACATAGCCTACAAAACTTGTGTTTTTGCCATATGTGGTGGGGCATGGACGTAATTACTAGCATGACAATAGACAGTGACTTCTCACACCATTAACACAGAGGCCCTCTGAGAAAATGCTTTAGCTCAATTATATTCTACCGGTGAGGACAAATGATGGGATCTAGAATGTTCATAATGTCATCTTCAATTCTGACAGTAATGGCTTCACATCTTACACACAATCCTATACCTCATACGTTCCTGGAAAAGAAGACTCTCACTGCCAACCCAGTGCACCCACCCCCCATCCGAATACTGATGTATTCATTCCCTCAGCCCAAACGCAGAGCCAAGAGCCGTAATCCCAAGGCCTCAATGCAAGGACGTCCTCCTTAAACCATAATCACCCTTACATCTCTTATCAGCCAGAGCTTGCCGAACATGATTAAAAAGTGGCCGGGACATACTGGCACTTTGCCTGAGATATGACCGGTCCCTGCCGTCATCTGTCAATCAATCTGATGTGCCCCGAGTCACAACCCTTGCCAGCCAATTAGGATGACTGGAAAGTCACATAGCATGCGGCGCATAAAAAAAAAAAAAGAAGGTCCCTACAGAAGTGGCCCGGTCATAAGCAGTGTGTAGATGAGGACTAAAGGGGAGATATAGACAGTTCTCCAGCTATCCTAGGGCCGCGTGATATCAGGCAGAAGAACACAGAGTAGCCACTGATCTCTAGTAGACTGGGGAAACCACAGAGACTGAAGTTTTCCAGCATGAGAAGAGCAAACTATATGATGAGATGAGATGGAGGACGAGATGGTATAAAAGAGGAATGGTGTAGAGAAGCAAAGGCAGCTTTATGGACAGAGATAGACAAGCAATGCAGCGCTGCAGCAGAGTGAAGAGAAAACTGGGGCAGGGGACATGGAACGGATAGCCACTGGCAATCTTGGGGTTTCTCCTTGGGGGCGAAAGCTGAGGCTGCAGAAGGATAAAATGGCCCCTGGTGAGACTGCATTCTCACCCTGCATTCTCATATCCTGCCAGACTCCCGTCTGGCAGGATATGAGAATGCAGGGGAGCAGAAATATGAGAGGGGGCGGCCGGCGCAGGGGCCATTGGGAGCGGATGGCAAAGAAAACGTTGATCTAGGTAAAAGGGTCAAATGAGGGGAGAGAGGGGTGTGCTGAAGAAAACATAAGCAATAACAACAAGAGAGACAGAGAGCATTTAGACCACCGCCTTTGCTTCAGAAACCTGCGAGCTGACTAGCGAGCTCCTTTTGTCACCGCAAGACAAATCGTGGCGGTCTGCTAAAACCTACGTGAGAAATGAGTGCAATTTGTCTGCTATGGATTACACACTGGAGGCTGAGAGCAGGAGAGGTGAGCAGGAGAGGTTTGCCTCCTATAGACCTAAACAGGTCACGATTGGTGCGCCTCGTAATCTCCGTCCTGTAGAAACCCTGAAGCTCATACGCTGTCCTTCTGTGACTTGTGTTTTAATTCAGACCCGTACGGAGCCTTGAATAAAAATTAGGAGCACGCTGGTAGCACTGACACAACAGTGTGCAGGGAGGGAGGGCATCCGTGACCGCAGCACTATAAAATGTCCATTTGGATGTGATGCAAAGGGGCATATTGATGTTTCATAAAATGCAGATTCACAAATCAAAATGTGATGTGCAATGCTGCCGCTGGGAGTGACCAAGGACATCGGGCAGCGGGCTGCTTTACAGAACATGGGGCTTTAAAAGTGTCAGGCCAGGATACATTTGAACAATGTCCAACATCAAACCAGCCCAATGGGAGAAACAGTCAAACACACAAGGATCAATATGATACTCTTCTGAGCAAAGAGCGGGCCATGGGATGACTGAGCTTTAGTGCAATCAATATTCATGAACTACTGAATTTCCACTTTTCTCCATCCACGTCCAGTGAGTCTCACGCATAGCTGCGCAGTCTCCCTTGGTGACAATTAGAAAGCTTTGTCCAGGCGTAGGTCCGTGAATGAAAATATCGGTACCCAAGGTCAAGCAGATTAAAATGCATGCGTGCACGCACAGGTGTGCATGAATTGTTTTTCACTGAGAAGACGCTCATGAATGACACATACAGTATTATGGTTTGTTCCTTGAACCGGTTTAGTTTCCCACTGGGCAGCTACAGTACGAGTTGTTGCTGTAGAGATGGCTTGTGCGGCTCTGCGGTGTGTGTGGGAACTCCAGCAGTGCAATTATACAGAAACATTAACATCTCTACATGTGAAATAAACAGCTGGCATCACTATGGGGAATGACAAAATGATTTACTATAGCATACATATTTCACTGGGAAAGAAGAGTGTGTTGTCTATTCTTTGTGAAACAATTTGTTTTTTAGGCATCCATCTATCCCCACTGTATATTACCCATTACCTATTCTAGGTTAACAATAGCCACACTCCTGTCAGCATGTGGCATGTGGTAATGAATTGCTTTGTGTTCTCAACACCGCTCCTACCTTGACTGAGTCAAAAATTGTGTTAGACTTTATGGCTCATCAACATCATACAGGTAAGGATTTGCTGCCATGGCAGCAAGTATGTAACCTGACCTGTCACAAGTCCATCTGGGGAGCCGTACATTGAAACTTTGTGAATGGCTTTACCTTAAAAAAAAATACTTGGCAGTTAGTTGGATGAACCATCTGGTCGTTTTCGCTGTCGGCACTCTGCACACCTACATAAACCACACCTGTATAGCTATAAACACGACGCCGATTGGAAAGTTTAGTAACTAAACTTTAGTTGCTACTCGGACACATTCAAAATGATTCAGAGGCTTTCTAGACTGATTCTCACAGCGAAATTAAACTGAAGCTAGCAAGTATGGGGCTCACATAGACCAGAGCAAATCTTCTAAAAGTTGACATCAGGTTTTGTGGTTACCGTCCCTTTTTGGGGAATAGAAACCTATTTTGAATGGCGGTCAATGGAGTTAGCAGTTGTTTGACTGGGAAATACATTAAAATTGAAAAAAATTTAAAATACATCTCGGGAGAGGTACATTATATTAGTGCTTTGGCAGCTGAGGGCTGAGGGCCAGTATTTCTATAACGTTTGTTTTATTTGTTATCTTTAGCAAATACTGCGGATCCATTTAGCTAGGCTAGGCTGGTCTGGCCTGGATTCGTTTATATGTGGACAGTATATCACTGGCTGACACTTGTGTGTACTGATGCTTTGTTTATGGTGCAAGACATAACACAGCAACTTTTGTGAAGGTTGAAAACCTCTATCTCCTATCTCCCCGTCATTTTTACGCTTTGTTTTCCCCCAAAAAACGGCTGTGCATGCCAAAACGAGACAACAAGTTGACAACAAGTTGAAGTCACGTTGCTTAGGTTTATACTGCTAAAAAGCTGACTATTTTCAGTTATCCTGTACGCACCAAATTACATTCCACTCAGGCACACATTACAGTGTTGTAACCACACACACGAATGGCAAATATCATTGCAAGCACAAAACACTATTAATGCATAGCAAAAAGCTATTTTATTTTAGTCTGAGGCGGAATTCCACTAATTTACTGTAAATAATGAGTTAGAACATAAAACTGAACCATGCAAAAAAAACACCACCAAAACACTGGTTTCTGTTTTAATAAACACAAATCCATATTACATGAAATCATCTGTGAAACTGCGGGTTAAGGTTAATAATGCATGATTACCTCCGAAGGTGGTGAGCCAGATCAGTTTAGTCAGTTATTACTTTTCAACATTAATGTGGTACTGTATTGATTTGCAGCTGTGAGAATATAAACTCCGTTACAGCATATTAATGAGGGTGATGATGCTGCAGTAAGGACATCATCTATCTGTGTCGGCATACAGCAGAGGAAATGAAACACATCTCTCGGCCTTATGCCAAGCGCGTGCCACTTCAGTCCATTCACAATGGCTATTCAACGTATTAGCCAAGCTAAGATGATGAGCTCTGAGAGACCGAGGCAGACCTAACGGCTGCCGTCTGCCAGACTATCCAAGTCTCTGAGTCTGACCTTAATGTAATGGATAAGAAACAAATCAATGGGCCCTGAATTACTGTCCACATGCCATGTTTCTGTTGAACGTTAAGTGGGGCATGCACAACACAACACAGCCATCTTATCACATCAGAACTGGATGGTAGGGTGGAAAAAGGGAAGTCACAAGGTTACTGTGACTGTAACTAAGTGACACTGAGCCTATAGCATGGTAAATGTGCTAGAAATTATTATAAAAGAAGATCTAACTCAGTAGTGGTTAAAAAAACATTCCCGCAAGCAATTTCCCACAATCCCAATTATGTAGACAAATGGTTTGCAAATTCCTGTCAAGGGCTTAAAGCAACATTGTGCTTCAGCAAACCCTTTTTACAACCACTAAAGGTGGATATAGCAGATTTTCTATAAGTACAAGGGACTGAAACATGCTTAGGTTTACACCACAACCAGCTATCCCTCTCTTGACCAGAAAAAACACAGAATCCCTGCAGGCAATTTATCTATGGCAGGCTGCCTTGCTTGTTCTCTCCCTTTCATTTATCACTGTCATCTAAGTAGTTGACAAGCACTACAGTAAATGTGAATCACTTCAGACAGACGCGTTACACTGCCAAATATCAAAATACTGCATGTGCACACAAACAGGGATAAGGAAATAGGCCACTAAGGGACGTCACAACACACACTGTGAACAATCACTATTCTTTGATGTTTGTTTCTTAAGAGAATTTATCACATCCAATTTAAGACAGGGCAAAGATAGATTACTACCCGGCACTATAGGACTACTTCCAGCACAAGACAAGGGCGTAACTACCCATAATGCAAACAATGTAACCGCATCGGGCGAGGGGCCCGTGTATGCAAGCCCTTATTAACAATCAACCTTATTAAGGATCAACAGGGCCCTCTAATGTACAACTCTTTTATTATTATTATTATTATTATTATTATTATTATTATCTCTATTTATTTAAATTATCTGTAGTCTACATAGCCTATTTCTTAATGCAAGCGATCTCCTTCCAGAATTACGTGTTTTTCACTTAACGGAGCTCAATGGGACAGAGCGGTCTATCTGAACTTAACTTGTCAAGCACAGCGTAATGCAAGCCTGGAGTGTGCACTTATGAAGTAGGTTCCACTTCACCTAATTTATTTAGGCTACCATTTGTTTATTGATCAACCAACACATTTTTGTCAATGGTGTGCCGTCACCAATAATGTTTTCATCTGTCATCGTTCTCTGACGTCAGCTTTTGCATTGATAATTGACTTGGGAGATAGAAAATGCGCGTCTCCCATGATCTTTTATAATGCTTATAGCTACCGTACACTCACGGTGTTCCTTTTTTCACTTTAACTCACGGTGCTCCGGACACTTGACGTAAAACTCGTCGCAGAAATCAAATTACGTCACGGTCAAAAATGTTATAAAATACTGGTAGAGAGTGTGTTTTCTCCTGCTTTCAGCCAAATCACATTGACTACAATCTGATATTTCGTTTAGACAGGATCTCAGTTAGTACCGACGCTCCACCCAGCAGGCTTTAGATTGGCGCCGGGAGAGACAAATATGAATGGAGTTCCATGGGATGAACCAGTCTATAAGGGGAAAAGCGTTTTATAACTTATTTTAACAACTTACAAACTTTTAAATTAGAGAAAAACAAATCGAAGTATTTATCAAACAAATAAATCTATACAAAAACGATGTTTGTGAAAAAATTTTTTTTGTATATTAGCCAACATTTTACGAACAAGAGACACGAACGAAAGACTATCATGTCATGTTGAGTCACTTTTCCTTGGCTCAAAAATCCATATATATTCAATTACATCAAACTAATTACTATAATGTAGAGTAAGTATCCTGCAAGTGTCTTGTCCAAAAGCATGTCAGTCAAAGATGAAAATGTTGCCAAGCCCTTTCTGGCAACAGTGATGCAATCAGATTAACTGTAGCTTCGTTGGTTCTCGTTGGAGCCTCGTTTAAAGTCGGCGCACGTCCGAACCTGTCCGGAATACCGTGAGTCTACGGTACTCCTGCAGATATTTGGCATTGGCATCAGTAGGCTAGGGCAGCGCAATTTTAATTGGGTTACATTTTAAACGACTTGCTTCAAAATAGGCTATTATTGCTTAGGGCCCGCTTTCACCACTCTGCATTGGGGCCCGTTGTTGCCTTGTTTCGCCATTGACACAAGAAGCCCTTTCAACAACATAAAATTACATTTCACCTGTAACAGCTCTTACTTCAAGGCCGTTGCACACTGCACACGTAGCTGAAGCTCTAAGTTTACCACGGTACCACACCAGACACCAGTCGCTCCATTATATATGTTGCTCTACAGCAGTGTTCCCCAATCCTGGTCCTAGAGGGCCGCTGCCTTGCATGTTTTAGATGTCTCCCTGCTCCGACACAGCTGATGCAAATGAATGGCTCGTTATCAGGATTCTAATGAGCCATTCATTTGAATCAGCTGTGTTGGAGCAGCAAGCCATCTAAAACATGCAAGGCAGCGGCCCTCTAGGACCAGGATTGGGGAACCCTGCTCTAAAGTGTATCTGAAGCATGTCCTAAGCATTCGGGGTGTGCGATATGACCAAAATGTTATATCCCGATATAGATACTTTCAAATCCTGATATTGATACATATCACAATGTAAGAAAGTTCTGTAAATTCAAGTAATAAATTGTTTCTTGTCATCCAGTGGGGGGGGGGGGGGGGGGGGGGGGGGGGGGGGGGGTGGGGGGGTGGTGTTGGGGGGGGGGGGGGGGGGGG